>JAJEJO010049216.1:0-17099 GCA_020662805.1 Glaucomys volans
CAATAACAATAATAAATAACACAAAAACAAGAAAGAGCATGCCACATCCACATTTCCCAGAAGATTAGACCGTGCAAGAATCTTCATTATTCCCAGTGGAATCGTGTCAAGCACTGAGGGGAATAGTGGTGGGCATGGCACTAAAGCACAAGAAATGAAAGCAAGGATGGATAAATGGGATGGATTCAAACTAAAAAGCCTTTTACCAGCAAAGAAAACAATCAATAATCTGAAAAGAGAGCCTGCAGAGTGGGAGAAAATCTTTTCCACACCCACTTCAGATAGAACAGTAATCCCCAAAATTTATAAAGAATTTACAAAACATTATACTAAAAATACAAAGAACCCAATCAATAAATGGGCTAAGGAACTGTGCAGACACTTCACAGAGGAAAATATACAGGTGATCAACAAATATATGAAATAGTGTTCAATATCTCCAGTAATTAGAGAAATGGAAATTAAAACCACCCTAAGATTTCACCTTATTCCAATTAGAATGGCTATTATTAAGAACAAAAGCAATAATATGTGTTGGCATGGATATGGCTAAAAGGTGCATTTGAACATTTCTGGTGGAGTTTCAAATTGGTGCACTCATGCTGAAAAGCAGTATGGAGAGTCCTCAGAAAACTTGAATGGACCCATCTTTTTAACCTGTTATCCTACTTCTTGATTTATACCCAAAGGATTTAAAAATCAGTATACTACAGTAACTCAGATACATCCAATGTTTATATCAGCTCAATTCACAATAGCTAGATTGTGGACCCAACCTAGATGCCCTTCAATTGATGAATGGCTAAAGAAACTGTGGTATATATACACAATGGAATATTATTCAGATATAAAGAAGAATAAAATTATGGCATTTGCAGGTAAATGGATTGAATTTTAGAATGTCATCCTAAGTGAAATAAGCCAATCCCAAAAAAACAAATTCTGAATGTTTTATCTGATAACTGGATGATGATGCATAATGGTGTGGGGGTGGGACGTAAGGGAAGAATAGAGGAACTTTGGATTACATAGAGGCAAATGAGAGTGTGGAGGGGTGGGGGTATGAAAGATGGTGGAATGTAACAGATATCACGACCCTATGTATATGTATGATTGCATGAATGGTGTGAATCTTCATTGTGTACAACCTTAGGAATGAAAATTATACTCCATTTTTGTATGATGAATAAAATGCAGTCTGTAAAAATAAAATAAAAATAAATAAAAACAAGTCAAATATCAAATAAAAAATCTCAGCATTACCTCACTTGACCCCTTTCACTCATGTAATATCATTTCTGTAACCTAAGAAATTCACATAATGTGCTCACTCTGGCTTCTGACACATAATACACACAGTTGGCCTCTGACAGTCACTTAATATCCTCACTTGGCCTCTGACACTTACAAAATGTCCTTACTGTAGTAGCTGACACTCCCATAATACCCTTACAGTAGTGGAAGACATTCACATAATACCCTCACTGTGGCCACTGGCACTCAATCCTCAGTATGACCTGTGACCTGTAGTTTGAACATGATATCTTCACTATAGTACTTAAAACTAATATAGTAGATGCCCTGTGGTTTTTAATATTAACACATTACCAATCATTTTGCATCCTATGCTAATATAATAGTTTCCCTGAGATCTTTTATACGCCTCTCATATGTAATATGTGGCCTCTGAAACTAATAAAAACTGTTGTGTGTTCTATCAGCAGTGATATTGTACCCACACTAAAGCATCTCAACCGTTATAATTGCTGCCAGTGACAGTTCATGATAATATGCTCTCCATACTATAACACCAAAATCTAATAGAATAGCTGCCTGATGTGGGGCCTTTAATATGTATATGATAACATATGCTCCTTAAAACTAATAGCTGCCATGTGGACACTATTACTAAAGATATATTCTTACTAAATCATGTTCAATTTATGGAATAGATTCCCTGTGCCCTTTAATATGACTGTAATATCCAGAATGGACATCTAAGACTCATAAGAGCATCCAAGTAGACATCAATGTTAATACAATATCCATACTCTGGCCTCTAAATCTAATAAAATAGCTATCCCATGTTCTTTTTAAAAGATAAATGCATACAATAGCATGGAAAACAGATAAAAGAACTGTTCTGTGACCTTTAATATTAATATAGTTTGCCTATTACAGCATCAGAAATGGTATCAGAGCCATTCAGAGAATCTGAAAAGTAACATAATATAAAATCAAATATGGATATTGTAGTTGCTCTGTAGGTCCTTAAATCTAATGTGTTATTCTTAGCCTCACATCTAAAACTAATATACTATTTTCTTTGTACTTCATAATACTATTATGACATTCATTTTTTGGCCTCTAAAACCAAAGAAATATATGTCCTGTCACCTTCCCCCTGAAGAGAGCCTGCTATTCTTGTCTGCTTGCCCATGACCTTTGGTTTCACCCTTAAAAAGGATGCATCTTTCTCTACCCTGTCCTCTCACAGGGGAGCACATGCCCCAGCCCACTTCCACCTTGGTGCCACATGGTGCTAGGAAACATATTGTTGATCCCTTCCCATCATTTTCAGTTCATTTTCAGTTTCAGATTGCAGCAAGGTGATTCATGACCTGCCTGATGTGGTAACCATAATGGGAGGCAATGTGAGAGCAGGCTGCAGCATGCAGACCTGAGGCAGAGTGCAGTCATGCAGCGAGTGTGTGAGTCCACTCCTCAGGGCAAGCACAGGGGCACAAGAGACAGCAGGATGCATCAGGTCTCAGCACACCGGTCACTGTGATCTCCCTCCACCATGCTGCCTTTCTCTGGTCACTGTGATCATCCTTACAATGTCAATGGAGAGGCCTCATATACCAGAAGTAACATAGGGGTAGAGGGCCTGCCTCATATGTACATGTCTTGGGGTTCAATTCTTGGCAGTGCAAAATAAAAATCAAAACCAAGAAAAATGCTCAGTATTCTGAATCCTCAAACAGAACCTCTGAGAACACAGAAGGCATGCATCACTCATGCACCTTATTTCTTCATCTCTCAGGACCCTGGAGGGATGAAAACTGAGGAGGGATGAAGAATGATGCCCCTGGTTCATGGACACTCAGGAATAGCTGAGCAAGGGTAAGGTGGGCCCACACACCCATACTTCTCCCTGTTAAGGTGAAAGCCCCCTTCAGTGTGAGCAGTCACAGTTATTATATACCATGAAATATGAAAGAAATTCTCCACTCTTCTCAGTGTTACTTTGGTATATATAATGAAAAATCACTTATGGGAAATTAAATTTTTGCCGATCAGTAGAATTATTGATATCTAATTGGTATTTCTCTGCTCCAGTGAATCTAATTCAGTACTAAAGGGACATAGATACTTGATATGATTTTATTAGATCAAAATACAAAAACTTAGAAACCTTCCCTTGAGTAGCTAACAAAAGCCCAGGCAGCCCCTGAGATGGAATAATCATGGCCGTTACATAAAGATGTAATTGAGAAATAGCAATTGCTTTACCATATGCTGAAAGTGTTTTAAACAAGCATCAAGAATGCATTTGCTGCATACACTTTGCTAGCTACCAGACAATATATTCTCTGGATTTGCAAGAGGAAATGGTAAAAGAAATTCTTGTCTAATTAAGATTTCCTTAACGTGACTCCCAAAGCACAAGAAATAAAAGCAGGAGTCAATGATTGGTATAGAGTCAAACTAAAAAGCTTTTTCTCAGCAAAGGAAACAATCAGCAATGTGAAGAGAGAGCCTTCAGAGTGGGAGAAAATCTTTTCCACACACACTTTATTTTTTATTTTTATTTTTTTATTTACTTATTGATTCATTGAACACAAATGGAGTACAGCTATTGTTTCAAGGGTTGTACACAAAGTAGAGTCACACCATCTGTGCTTTCTTGCATGTACACAGGGCAATGATATCTGTCACAAACTCTGTTATTGATTTTACCCCCCACCTGCCCCCACCCCTCCCTTCCCTCTATGCTAGCTATCTTTCCTCCATTCTTGCCATCTTTCTCCCCCACATTATGCATCATCATTCATTTATCAGAGAGACCATTCGGCTTTTGGATTTTTGGGATTGGCCGATCTCACTTAGCATAACAGTTTCCAACATCATCCATTTACCTACAAATGTCATAATTTTATTCTTCTTTATGGCTGAGTAATATTCCATTGTGTATATATACCACAGTTTCTTTATCCATTCATCTACTGAAGGGCATCTAGGTTGATTCCACAATCTAGCTATTCCACACACACTTTAGATAGAGCACTGATCTCCAGAATCTACAAAGCACTCAAAAATCTTTACACCAAGATTACTAATAACCCAATCAATGAATGGGCCAAGGAAATGAACAGACAATTTACAGAGGAAGATCTACAAGCAATCAACAGATTTAAGAAAAATGTTCAACATCCCTAGTTACAAGAGAAATGCAAATCAAAACCACCTTCAGATTTCATCTTAACCCAATTACAATGTCTTTTATTAAGAATACAGGCAGCAGCAGGTATTGGCGAGGATGTGGGGAAAAATGTACACTCACACATTGCTGCAGGAATTGCAAGTTGGTGCAGTCACTCTGGAAAGTGGTGTGGAGATTCCTTAGAAAACTTGGAATGGATCCACCGTTTGACCCAGCTATCCCACTCCTTGGCCTATACCCAAAGGACTTAAAATCAGATTACTACAGTGATGCAGCCACATCAATGTTCATACCTGCTCAATTCACAATAGCTAGATTGTGGAACCAACCTAGATGCCCTTCAATAGATGAATGGATAAAGAAACTGTGGTATATATACACAATGGAATATTACTCAGTCATAAAGAATAAAATTATGGCATTTGCAGGTAAATGGATGATGTTGGAGGCTGTTATGCTAAGTGAGATTAGCCAATCCCAAAAATCCAAGGGCTGAATGGTCTCTCTGATAAGTGAATGATGATACATTATGTGGGGTGGAAGGCTAGCAAGAATGGAGGAAGGCTAGATAGCATAGAGGGAAAGGAGGGGTGGGGTTGGGTTGGGGGGGTAAGAATAATAACAGAATGTGTGACAGACATTATTGCCCTGTGTGCATGTATGAATGCACAGATGGTGTGACTCTATTTTGTGTACAACCAGAGAAACAATAGCTGTACTCTGTGTTCAATGAATGAAAATTAAATAAATTAAAAGAGAGAGAGAGAATGTAGAAATGGATCTATATATCTGCTGTGAAATACAAAGCTGAACTACACACATGTTCTTTACTAACTTAGGCATGGCTTATGGCTGGGGATAAATATAGCCCTCCTTTAATTTCTGGGTGAGCTGCCATGAACTGAGCATTCCTCATGCCTGCTGTTTGTGAATGGGAAGGGCTGTCAGAGCAGTGTAGGAGGAACCTTCAGGGTATGTAGTTAGGGCTCTCTGAGGCTTGTAGGGAGCACTCCCTGAGGTTAAAGGAGGACTCTCTGAGTTGTGTAGGGAGTGCTGCCTTAGGTGTGTAGGGAGGGCTCCCTGAGATATGTAGGGGGAATCTCTGAGGTGCATTGTGTGGGCTGTCTGACATGCATAGGAAATGCTCAATGAGGTTCATTGTAAGGGCACTCTGAATTGAGTAGAGAGGACAATCTGAGTGGGATAGAAATGGGTCTCTGTGGTGTGTAGGGAGGGCTCCTAAGGTGTGTAACAGACTACTCTAAGCAAAAAGCGAGGCTCTTTGAAGTATGTATTGTGGGCTCTCATTGTGTAGGGAGGGAACTCCAAGGTGTGTAGGGAGGATTCTCTTAGTTGTGTAGGGAAGGATTTCTGAGCAGCATAAAAAGGGCTCAATGAGGTGTGTAGGAATGACTGAGGTATGGGGGGAGGACTTTTTGAAGTGTATAGTTGAGTTGTGTTGGTGGGCTCTCTCAATGTGTAGGAGAGGCTTTCTCAAGTGTGTATGATAGGATCTCTGAGATGTGTAGGGAGAGCTCTCCAAGGTGTGTAGGAGAGGGCTATCTGATTTGAGTAAGGATGGCTTTCTGAAGTGTGTAGGGAGGGCTCTGTGATGTGTAGGATGGCTGCCATGATATAGAGAGAGCACTATGATGCTGTGTAAGGTGGACTCACTGACAAGGTGTAGGAAATGCTCAGAAACTGATCTCAATACTGCTTCTATTGAGTGAGCCTAAGGACTGCTTTCTTGTGGGAGACAGCTGACCTCCCCTTTTCTATCTCTTTGATCTCTACCCACCTTTTTCCCTTGAAGACCTTGAATCTGACCCACATGGTGTTTGGAAATCCTGACCCTGAATTATTTGGCAAAGAATAACAAAGACCACCAGCTCAGTGAATATTTCTCTTTGAAGGTGGAGCAGCCTTGTGTCATCCTGACCATCAAGGGGATGATCTTTGAGGACTCAGAGAAGTACAACATCACCATCAAGAACAAATATGGAAAAAAGATTTATGACACTGTTTGTGTGTATAATCATGGGGGAGAGGATCCTGGATACCTCACTGCCCCAGCAAGCCAAACAGAAACTCATCCCAGCATCAACCTACACAACAACTAAATAAGGCCTTTTCTCCAGCCTGGAGTAGGAGGGAATTTTATTAGATGTTGTGGGAGTGCTGTGTGCTGTGCCAAGTAAATGACACACATGAGTGGGGCTTCATGTGCATATATGCAGTGACCTGCATAGCCTCTATGTTCTCATAGTATCTGTGGCATATACAATCTTTGTGGGCTGAGTAGTCTGAATGAACTGAGCAACCTCTAATACCCTCTAGGTGGTAGGACATGTGTAGCCTCCATAACTGTGTATCCTCAGTGACCTGCATAGCCTGTATGCCCTATATGTTCTGCATGGCCTGTACAGCCTGAAAAGCCTCTATGACTTGCAAAACTCTGTCATCTCTGTAACCACTATAACCTGAACAGATTCTGTGACAAAGTAGACTGTATGACCTACCTAGAGAGCATGGCCAGTGTAGATTTAATGACCTGCATATCCTAAACTAATTTAGTAGTCCTTGTGAACTGCACAATCTGTTCTCTGTAGTCTCTATAACTGTTTATATGGTTTATGTATTAGGTTTTCCCCCCAAATCATGGTCTGAGCAATCTAAATAATCTCAATATCCTCTCTGACCTCAGTAACTACCATGACCTTCATGTTCTCCACGGCCTGAGGAGCCTCTGTATACTGCATATTCTCTAAGCATGTTTATCATTTATCACCCGAGTAGCTTTGATAACTGTATAACTTTTATTTGCTGAGTAGCCTAAGTAATCTGCTAAGCCCATATGGCTTTCATAACCTAAATATCCTTAATGACCTGCCTAGACTTTATGGACAGCATCCTACATGACCTTAATAGTTTCTATGACCATGACCTGCATAACTTATCTTGCTTGCATATACTCTATGGCCTGATTAGCATCTATGACCTGTGTAGATTTTATGTGATGTTTTGCCTGCATCACCTGCATAGACTCTAAGGCCTGAATAACCTCAATGACCTTTACAGCCTCTATAAGTGGCATGGCTGCTATGGCTTGAGAAATAATTGTGATCTGAATTCCCTCCAGGATCTGCGTCACATGCAAGATCAAGTATTCCCTCTGATTTCCATTGCATATGTAGTCTAAAAAGCCTCTTTTTTTGGACCCCTCTATTACCTAAGCAGACTGTATAAAATGAGTAGACCAGCATAACCTCTAGAATTTTGAAGCCTCTAAACCTGTCCAGCCTCTATAGCCTGCAGAGTATCAATGAGCTATGTAGCCTCTCTGACTTGATAAGCCTGTCTGGCTATAAATCACTGACCTCTGTCACATTTATGGTTCTACTAGCCTATGACCTCTGTACTCTCTCTGATTTCAGTAGCCACTATGACCTGAATAACCTTGGTAGCTAGAATAGGCACTATGTGTTTTGTAGCATAAAATGTGTTAGTAGTCTCTATGATGTCTTGAGTATTATAAATAATCTTAGCAGTTTATAAGACTTATGAGGTCTTTATGGCCCAATTAGACACAATGACTTGAGTTACCACTCCAATTTGTGGATTCTCTATGACATCAATAACCTGTATGACCTATGAAGCCTGTGTTACCTGAATATCTTCTATGCCCTTGGTAGCATGTATGGATGGTGTAGCCTACATCACCACAGTATTCACTCTAACTTCAGTAGTCACTATGACTTTCACTGCCTCTATGAACTGAGTAGCCTCTGTATGCTGTGCCCTCTTCAATTCCCTTCAGTGCTTGACAAGGATTCCACTGAGTTATAAAGATGTTTGCAAGGTCTCATCTTCCTAGGAATTGGGACTGCTGCTTCCTGTTCTCTTGTTTAATTTGCCTATGCTTGGGAATAATTTTATATGGGATTTTGGGGAATTCTAGGGTCTTAGGGGATTTAGAACACAAGAATCAAACAGCTAATCATACTGGATATAACCAAGAAAGGCCTTTTTCTGGGGTGATAAAAGTATAACTAGGAAATAATGCTATGCTCATTTCCAGCAACTTATGCTAAATGGCACCACAGATGATGACTACTCCCAGATGACCTAGGGCAGAAAGACACATTGTTCCCACCTTAACTCCAGACAAACAAGTCACAAACAAAATTGTTAAGGCTAGAAAAATAGTCCCAAAAATTCAGACATCATTTGGTCATGCTTAATTGGTTAATGGAAAACTATGGTATCCTCCTAGGAAACCAGCTTCTGGTCCCTTAGATTTAGATCCTCCTTTATCTCCCACTGGCAGAATACACCTTGGTTGGCATCAAGTATATTATAATGAAAAATGTACATGGAAAGCTCATCTCCCCTTTTTAGAATATTTAAAATATGTAAAATGCTGGTGTTTGCTTAGCTGCTCTGAACAGCTTTCTTGGGCAGGACCAGCTAATGCTTACTGGGCAAAAGTAGGAGGTGCACTGCTCCTAATTGGCCTAAAGCAGCTCAATTATTCAATGATCCAGAAAAAGCTCAGAAAGAAACTCCCTATTGTTCCTGTTAATCTAGTTATTAATCACATAGTGTAAGCTTGTATGTTGTTCATAGAAATGACTTCTGTACACGATGTTTCTAGTAATGTAGAAAGTAGAATTAGATTAAGATTATATAGAAGAATACTTAAAAATATTATGAAGAGCTGATAATATTTAATCTGCTAATACTTTTTGCCTATTGTCTTGTAGCTTGCATTAATTTCCTTTTGCGTGGCTTCAAGATATTGTACTCAAGCTAGAAGTTAACATATAAAAATGGTGTGTGGAAAAAATAAAGTTAGAACACAACTTAGACTCAGATCATTGAGTCTGTGTTGCTTTGTTCTCCACCTTACCAGTGCCATCCCAATCACCAGAGAGCACCATGACCCTTTGTGCTAGGGCTGGACCCCGGCATCTGTGAACTGTGAGGCAGTCTGTATGGCCTTTGTAGACTTCTATCCAATGTAGCTTAAATTTCCTGTCTAGCCTATATGGCCTTATTAGCTTAAATGAACATGTAGCCTCTATGACCTCTGTAGGATCGATGTCCAATATAGCCTCTATGAACTTCATAGACATTGTCACCTATAGGTTTTATGGCCCAAGTTACCTAGATGAACATAAAGGACACTATGGCCTCAGAAGCTCTATGGCCTGATTTAGCCTCCATGACTTGTGCACACTTTATGGCCTGAGCAACTCAAATGATTATAGCAACCCCTTTGACAATTGTAGGCTCCATAAACAGCATAGCTTTTATTCTCTGCTTTACTTGTATGACCTCAGCAACTTCTAAGGCCTGAGTAGCCTAAACAAAACTTAGTAGCTTTGATGTCCTGCATAGGCTTTAAAGCATGAATTCCTCCTATGGCAAGAATTACCTCTATGTTGTACAAAGGTTCTATATTCTTATTTGCCTCTAGGCACTCTTTAGCTTCTATGACTTGCAAACAATTTAAGCCATGTTAGCCTCAATCTTGCCTAGGCTCCATGACCTATATAACCTTAATGGTCCAAGTAGTATAAATGAATTCAGTATCACTATGACATCTGTAGCTACAATGATTTTTGTAGTTACTATGGTCTGAGTAGCCTCTATGAACTCTATAGCCTCTATGACCTATGTATCTTAAATTACCTGAGTAACCTCTATGACCTGATTAGCTTTTATAACTGGAGTAGCTTAAATGATCTCCCTAGTCTGTGTGGGTTTATTAACATTAATAACCTTAGTAGCCCTTATACCTGCAAGTCTTTATGATCTGTGTAACTCTATGAGCTTGGTAGTTTCTATGATCTGTGTGCCCTCTATGACCTATGCAGCCTGTATGATGAGTGTGCCCTTTGTGACCTACATATCTCCTATGACCAGAATAGCCTATAAGATATCCAGAGCCTCTCTGATCAGCATAGCCTTTATGACCTGCTAGCCTGTATTGCCTACAAAGTGATTATGACATGAGTAGTCTCTACTATCTGCATATTCACTATGGCATGTGCATTCTCTATACCCTGCTTAGCTTATATGTCCTGAGTATCTTCTATGGCCTGCATAGTCTCTATGGCCTGAATAAGCCTCTATGACCTGTACTACATATATGTCCTGCTCATAACCCATGACCTATGTCTCTATGTCCAAAGAAATCTAAGTTACCTGTTTTGCCCTTATACCCTTAGTAGCCTTTTTGACTTTAGCCTCTATATTCTGAGTAGCCTCTATGACCTGCATAGGCTTTGTGACTTAAGTAACACCTATAAACTGAGTATCATCTATTAACTGCATAGTCTCTATTTCCTGTGAAGCTTCTAGTACCTGGTACCCATTGTGGAGAGTAATCTCTGTGGCCTATTTAATCTCTATGGCCCGAATCCCTTCCTTTACCTCGCAAACCTCAATGAGCTCCCTAGATCACATGTATGGAAAGTTTCCATGATGTTCATAGCTTCTGTGGTCTGAACATCATCCACAACTTTCAAAGCCTATATGATGTGCATAGCCTCTGTTGCCTAAGCACTCTCTATGACTGAGTAGCCTTTATGTACACTGTGCACTGCAAAATTAGTGCAACACATATGATCTATGTATCCTCTGTCTTTCATAACCTCTATGTCCCGTGTAGCATCTATGACCTGTGCAGCCAGTACTGCCTGAGTAGGCTCTATGAATTCCCTTACATATATGACCTGTGCATATTCTCTGATGTCTATGCCCCATGGAGACTTTAAGTCCTGTGTTGCCAATATTCCCTGAGAAGCCTCTATAACCTGAGTAGCCTCTAAAATGGACATAGACTCTGTAACCTGCTTAACAAATATAACTTGTGTAGTTTCTATAGCAGAAATATCATTGATGCCTTAGTAGTCTGTGTGAACTGTGTGGATTTTCTCGCCTATATAGAGTTTATGGCTTAGTAGCCTACAGGAGTTAAATACTTGTATGCCCTGCTTAACCACTATGATCTCTGTAGCCTCTGTGCCCTGAGTAGTCTCTACAGCGTGAATATCCTCTTTGATCTACTTGCATAGCTT
This sequence comes from Glaucomys volans, assembly GCA_020662805.1. Taxonomy (NCBI): domain Eukaryota; kingdom Metazoa; phylum Chordata; class Mammalia; order Rodentia; family Sciuridae; genus Glaucomys; species Glaucomys volans. The sequence continues at coordinate 11,533 of JAJEJO010049216.1, forward strand.
CTATGGCTTGAGCAGCCTCCATGATAAGTTTACTTTCTATGTTCTGAATATCCTATATGACTAATGGCCATATGTTCTGCATAATCTCTATGTCCTGAGTAGCCTGTATACCTACTTAGCCTTTATGGCCTCTGTGTATCCTATTTGACCTGCATACCCCTTGTAGCCTGAAGAGTCTCTATGACCTTCATGGCACTTTTGACCTATGTCCCTTCCTTTCCCTGTGTATCTTCTACTAACTGTATAGTCACTATACCTTAAAAACATAAATGCCCTGAATAGCCTCTATGATCTCAATAGTAATTATGGCCTGCTAAGTGTCTGACACTTACATATCTTCTATGACCTGTATTGTCATTATGGCCTTAGTAGACTAAAAGACCTGAGCAGTCTTTATGACCTGTTTAGCCTCTTTGTTTTACATAGCCTTTATGTCCTGAATTTCCTAAATGTATGAGCAGCCTCTATGATCTGCATAGCCTCTGTGTCTCTGACATGTGTGGCCCATATGAACTGCAGAGTCTCTGTGAGCTGAATAGCATTTATGAGTTACATAGTATGTATGCCCTAAATACTATCTACTGCCTTTGAACCATCTTTGATGTAAGTAACCTATTTAAAAGTGCAGCCTCTATGACCTGGATTGCCTCCATGACCTGTGAAGCATCTACAATCTGAATATCTTCTATGTCCTGTGCAGTCTCCATCACCTATGTACCCATTAGGACCTGACTCACCTCTATGACCTCAGTAGCCATTATTACTAGCCAATATTGCCTAGTCTTCATGACTGAATATCCTCTGTGACCTCATCACCTCTAAGACCAGAATATCATTGTTTTCTGTGTATCTCCTATGGCCTGGTGAGTTTATATGAGCAGGGTAAGCTTTATGACCCATGTAGACTTTATGGCCCAAGGTAGCTAACACTTTAGAGGCCTAAGAGATCTTACTCTCCCCTATTACATGCATTGAATTTATGGCCTAAGAACTCAAGTGTCAAAGACTGTAAAACCTGAGTAGACTCTATGACCTCTGAAGCATCTGTGTCTTGGATAGACTGGATAAACTGTGTATCCTCTGACCAGCAAATCCTCTATGGCCATAGTAGGTTCTGTAGCCTGTTTCGCCTTTGTATTCTACATAGTCCATATGGCCTAAATATCTGCTATGATCTGCATAGACTTTGTGAACTGAATATCCTCAGGAAACTATGTAGCCTGTATGATCCACATATCCTCTTTTACATGGGTAGCCTGTATATCCTGATTTGTTTGCACAACCTGCATAGCCTCTAATACTGCATAGCTTTCATGGCCTACAAGTAATTTGCAAGACTGAGGAGTCAAAATGACCTGAATATCTGCTATGTTGAGTAATTGCTGTGATTTGTGTATGCTGTATGTTCTGATGATTCTCTATGACCAGCATAACTTCTTTGACCTATGCATACTCTATGTCCTGCATACATTCTGCATCCTGCACAGCCTTTATGACCCACAAAGACTTTATGTTCTGAATAGTCTAAATGATATGAGTAGCATCTTTGTCCACAGACTTCTATGAGCTGTATGTTCTTCATGACTTCTTAAACTCTTGACTTGCCTGTCCTGTGTCACCTAGGAAACCTCTATGAGTTGAGTATGCTTGATTGCCTCCATAGATTCCATAGCCTGGGTAATCTCTGTGGCCAGTGAAGCCGTTAATATTGACATGCACTTTATGCCCTCAGAAGTTTAAATGACTAGATTAACAACTGGGGTCTTAGGCTAAATACCTTATTAGTTCCTATGACCTGCATAGCCTTTGTTACCTGAATATTCTCTATGGCCTTCCTGGTCTCTATGTCCTGAGTAGCCTCTATGACCTGTGCAATCCCTATAACCTGCAAAGTCACTAGGAACTGAGTAATACCACAATCTGTATACCATCTGTGTAATGACTAATCATTACTTCATGCACAAAATCTAATCTGAGCAACCTCTATAAAGTGGGTACCAGCTAAGTCTTGAGTAGCAATGATGAAATCTAGCACCTCTATAACTGGTGTAGCCACCATGGCTTGGGATTCCTCTGTGACCTGAGTAGCTTCTATGCCTGCAATGCCTCTATGAACTTCAAAGCCTCCTTGGCCTCAGTGATCTCCAAGATCTTGAAAGCCTATATGCTCTGAATAGCCTCTGACTGGGTAGTATTATTAGCCTGCATACTCTTTGTGATAAGTATTCCCTGTGACCTGCCTAATTTCTATGATCTTAGTCAACACTATGACCTTTTCAGCCTGCATGATCTGTGTTGCCTCTGTGACCTGCATGTCTCCTATGACCTGTGTAGCATCTATGGCCTCAGTAGACTCTATTACCTGCAATCCCACTATCACCAGAGTAGCCACTATGAACTGAATATTATCCTTTATGGCCAGCATAACTGCTATGATCTGAGTACCTTATATGACCAGCAAAGCCTCTATGACCTGCGTACCCACTAAGACCTTCAAAGAGTCTATGGATCGAGCAGTTAATTCCTTCTGCACAGAATCTATGTCCTGTGTAGGCTTTTAACCTGAACTTAAATGACATTAATTGCTTCTATGACCATGGTAGGTAATATGACCTTCATAGTTTCTATGACTGAGTATTCTCTGTGACTGATATAGCCTCTGTATTCTGAGTACTTTCTATGACTTTTGTATCTTCTATTGCCTTAGTAGCTTCTATGACCTATATAATTTTAATGATCTGCATAGCATTTGGATCCTGAGTGGCTTAATTTACCTGAGTAACCTCTATCACCATATTAGCCTAATGACCATATTTGCTTCAATGGACCGCATATTCTGTGTGAGTTGAGCAGCTTCTAAAACTTTGAGTATTTCCGATGCTTGAGCATTGTCTATGTCTTGTGTAAACACCTTGATCTAATTATTCTGTATGACTTGGGTAGCCTCTATGGCCAGCACCACTTCTACAGTCTGCATAACCTCTATGACCTCCACACCCTAAGTGAACTGAGTAACTTAAATGACTTTAATATTCCCTACAGCCTAAAAAGTCCCTCTAGGACCTGTGTAGTCTCAATGAATCAAGTGGCCGATATGTGGTATATTGCAAAAAATTACCTGAGAAGCCTTATGACTTGAGAAGCCTCTATGACCTGCAGGGTCTCTATGACTTTGTAGCCTCTATGTCTTGTGGTAATAGTTATGACCTGCATAGATCCTATTGCCAGTGTGGCTTCTATGGTCTGAATTATCTCCATAATTTTAGTGACCTCTATGCTCTACATAGACTCTATGTTCTGCACATGCTCTAATTCCTAAGTAGCCTCATGACCTGAGGTGCTTGCATGATCTGTGTAGCCTGTTATCAGTGTAGCCTGTATGACATGCATTGCCTTACTTCCTGAGTAGACTAATGACTTAAGTAGCCTATATTGTCTGAATAGACTCTCTGGTATGCATATCCTCTATGGTCTGAGATGACTCTATGACCTGATTAGCCTCTTTGCTGGGGGAGCTTCTATTAATATATTGGACCTGAGTAGCCACCATGACCTGCATACACTGTGAGCTGAAAAACTCTGATAAACTGCATGGCCTCTATTTTCTCTCTCCCTTCTGTGATCTGAGCAGATTCTTTAAACTGAGTAATCTATGTGCCCAGAATTTCCTCTTTGATCTTTGTAGACTCTATGACCTCTGTGCCCTAAATAGCAAGTATGACCAAGCATCTATGGCCCACATTGCTTTTATGACTTATGTAACCTCTATGGTCTGAGTAGCCCAAATCACTTTATTACACCCTACAACTTTGTGACTTCCAAGGGCTGACCAACCCCTATGATCTGAATAATCCTTTAACATGCTTAGGATATGCGGCCTGACTAGTCTGTAGTTTTGGTGTACCATTTATGTACTGAGTAGCCTCTATGAAATGAGCAGCTTCTGACCATCATGTCCTCTATCAACCATGCAACTTGTATGACCTACATAATCATTATGATCTGCATAGCCTGTAAGCTCTGAGTAGCCAATATGACATGTGTCCCTGTATGATCTTGTAATATGTCATCAATATAAACTTACTGTCCCCTAAGACCTGCATCGTCTCAATGACCTGTGTAATCTATACAGCCTAAGTAAACTCTATGATTTTCGTAACTTCCATGGCCTGAGTAGACTCTGTGATTTGCATAGCCCATGTGAAATAATGTAACTGTATAACAGGAGTAATTTCTCTGGTTTCCATAGCCTAGATGGCCTGAGAAACCTGTACAAACTGCATAGTCTTTCTTAAGAATAGTTTCTATCATGCACTATCCTCTATTCCAGAATAGACTTTATTTATTGAGTACCCTTCATGGCTTGAGTAGCAGTTTGACCAGAACAGCATTCATGACATCCAGACATGTTAACATTTGAGTTGTCTTGAAGGCATGCTTAGTCTCCATAATCAGTAGCCTGTACAACCTGCATAACTGCTATGGTTTTATGTATCCTACATCACCTGAGTAGACTCTATGGTCTTTTTATCCTAAACATACTTAATAGTCCCTATCACTTGCATAGCTTCTATGGCTGAGGAGCCTCTCTGACCAGATTAGGTTTTTTGAACTAAGTATCCTCTGTGCCCTACAAGCCTGTATGGCCTGAGTAGAATCTATGACCTGGTTGCTTTCATGACTTGCATAGCCTCTATGATCTGCTAACTTTTAGGACCCGAATAGCCTCTAAAACTTTCATATCCTTTGTGACTAAGGACCCTCTATGTTTTACATATCCCCCATTTCCTGTGTAGACTCTGTGGCCTGAGATACCTCCCTAACCTGATAACCTCTATAAACTGAGCAACCTCTATACTGAGCACAGTAAATTCTACAACCTGTGTAGCCTATACAACCTATACCATATCTAGGATCTTATGGTCCCTATGACCTGTTTAGGCTCTGTGGATTGTGTTGAGATGGGGCAATGAACAATTGGTCTGTATAGATAGTAAATGATCAGGTCAGAAATATGAGGGCTGATTATAAAAGAAAAGAAAAGGGGCTGTTAACAACTAACCTCCAGGATTGTACTTCCCTGCTCCATGTGTGACTAATGCTTTCAATTGCACCCCCTTCACTCAATGGGTTTCTAGCCCATCTGGGGATCAAACTCCAGGCTGCTTCTTCCTGTCCTTGGGCATGTACATGCGGAAGAAAGAAACAGTGTGTGTGTCGGGGAGTTCTAGGATCTATAAAAGAACAAGACAAACCTACATCTGCAGACTCCAAGTTCTGGGCCCCACTTCCCTCAGAGAAGTGTGCACCTCTATCTCTCTCTCTCTTAAACACATCTTTCTTCCTGTGCTTGCCTCAGCATTTATTCAACACCAGGGCAATGAGAATCTGATCCTTATTTCCAAAAGTAGTATTAGTGGGAGCAGTCTTTGTGACCTGTGTATACTTTAAAACCTAAGCATCCTAATGATTTTTGTAACCTCTATGAACTCAGTAACCTTTATGACCTGAATAGTCTCTATTACTCAGTAATACCATTGACCTGTGTATTCACAATGACAAACATA
>JAJEJO010049222.1:0-97437 GCA_020662805.1 Glaucomys volans
TTGGTACTAGGAATTGAACCCAGAACTTCATACATGCTGGGCAAGTGCTCTACCATTGTGCTATACCCCTTTTTATTTTATTTTGAGATAGGGTCTTGTTAAGCTGCCTAGACGGGCCTTGAACTTGAAATTCTGCCTCTGCCTCCCAAGTTGCTGGGATTACAGCAACTTATTATCAAGATTTGGGAGACAGATAAGAACATTGTTAATTTCAATTAAAGATGATTACTTCAACAAGGATTTTATGCACAAAGTCATTGTTGAACAGTTCTTCATGATGAGATAAAGAGACTGTAGGGAAGGAAAATTGTGAAGAGGTTTCTTGAGGAGAAACTTGTTTGTGCTTTTGGGTCCCCACATTCCTCCCTGCACCCCCTCCCCCAGGGAAGGAAATTGCTGGAACCTCCTCCTCAAGCTTAAGAGGGAGTTTTGTGGAACCAGAGAACTTGGAAATTGTTCTCTATATTTGTAAAATAGAGAACTACACTGACTCTTGCCTATAAGCTAAAGAAGGCTTTACCCACCGAGTATAGGTGGGATCTGCCTTTATACCCAGATCAGCAGGGTCAGTGAATTTGTGAATGTTTCTCTGAACAAATGTGGGTAACATAAAAGGCAGACAATATGGGGTTGCCTTGGGTCTATTCAAAAGTGCTGTCTAGAAGTATGAAAGGGTCTAGTTGCCAGAAGCTAGAGATGAACATGGTAATCTCAGAATCCACAGTTTGTCACAGGTCACCACTTGCATCTGTCTAGCCAAAGGGACTCAAGTAAGAGGTCTCTGATGATGGGAATCTTTAAGGAATCTTTAAAAGCCTCCTTCAAGAAAGAAGAATCAAGGCTGGCACATGCCTGCAATCCCCAAAATTGAGAGGCTGAAACAGAAGAATCTCAAGTTCAAGGCCAACCTTAGCAATTTTGCGAGGCCCTAAGCAATTCAGTGAGATCCTGTCCCAAAAAATAAGAAAGGGCTGGGGGGCTTTACCACTTGGGTTAAACTCAGAACCGCCCCTATCCTCCAAAAACAGGAAGAAAAGAAAGAAGAATCTGCTGGTTATGGTGACACATGCCTGTAATCCCAGTGACTTGAGAGTCTGAGGTAGGAATATCACAGGTTCAAGGCCAGCCTCAGCAACTTATTGATAGCAACAACAACAAAGGAGAGAGAGAGGGAGAGAGAGTAGAGAGAGTGTCAGCTTTAACCATTGGCTAGATACAGACCTAGCAGAGAACTGTGCTATCCCTTAGCAGTCCTGACTCCTCCCACTTTTACACCAGTGGATCAAATAACCCTTAGTTAGTATGGAGGAGAAAGCCAAAGCGCAGGCAGCTACGTGCCACAGCCTATGAGAGGAAGGGAGAGAGGAGCCTTAGAATGCAAGTGCCTTAAAATGAAGACTGAAGATTGGTTACCATTTTAGACTGGAAACATTCTAAGTACTAAATGTAGACTATATTTCTTAATTTAAATATTTAAATTTAAATCCTTTAACTGTTACTTAAAGGATTGTCAATATCAAAGGTTGAACAAAAAAGTCAGGGATTTGCCCAACTTTATATTCAGAGGCAAGAGACTACTGCTCCCTCCCATAGAAAGTTTTTAAAAGAGGGTACAAGACAAAAAACTAAAAGTTGTATTTTGATCACATCCATTTTTGCATTCTCTCTCTCTATATATATATGTATATGTGTGTGTGTGTGTGAGTGTGTATTTATATATATATATATATATATATATAAAACCAACTATCTTAGTTGGTTTTTTATGTTCTCCAAATTTTGTTTATAAGTGATTACATGGGTTTTTGTTTGTTTCGTATGCTGTGTCTCCCAGAAGACTTTTAGGTCATTATGTTTTCATTGTGTTTTCTTCTGTCTTCTATTAATTCCAGTTCTGCTCTCAAGACATATCTGTTAGCCGGGCGTGGTGGCACACGCCTGTAATCCAAGCGACTTGGGAGGCTGAGTCAGGAGGATCGCGAGTTCAAAGCCAGCCTCAGCAACTTAGCAAGGCCCTGAGCAACTCAGTGAGACCCTGTCTCTAAATAAAATACAAAATAGGGCTGGGGATGTGGCTCAGTGGCCGAGTGTCCCTGAGTTCAATGTCTGGTTCCAAAAAATAAAAAAAATAAAAATTAAAAAAAAAGACATATCTGTTAGATGTTTTTGATTGACAGTACAACTGATGCTCCTATTTTACGGCCTTGGCCATAAACTTGACCTGGTAATTTGGTAATGATGCCGTAGAGGTATCCTAGTTTACAGATCTGGTGTATCTTACTCTTTGAGCTTTAAGGGAATTCCTTTTTAGAATGAAAAACTCCTTTCTTCTGCTGGCTCCAAACCCTTTCCTGATTTGAGTGGATCCTCTAGAGTGACAGTGTGCTGAAGGAGAGGAATTCTGCCTTGTAAGCTTTTAAGTGGTAACATGAAGCCTTTCGCAACAGTTTTCTGGCCTGTGGTCAAAAGTCATCAGATTTTCTGCTGTCTCAAACCTCCACCTTCTTTAGGAGCCACCTGGCTAATGTTTATGGAAAAGTTTCTCTGATGCCTTTCTTAGAGAAAGGTGACTTAAGAAGAAAGGACTCTTTCCAATAAACTCTCCCGTTAATAAAGAAAAAGAAAAAAACCAAAAGGGAGTTTGAGATACGCCAACAATGAAGGAGAGAGGGAGAATCCACAAAAATTAACAGAGTAGGGTGAACAAATAAGATTCAAGTGTCAGAGTTGTTGGCTACTTAGGTAAAAATAGCTTTCCCTTGTTAATAGAATAGTGTATTTTCCTTTATTGAATTTCTTCAATTTTTAGGATTATCATTTACAGTACATTCTTTGTATTTAGAAACAATATAATGTCATGCAAACATCATAGAGACCAAGAGTTCAGTTCTGATAGTAGTACTAGTTTTTTTTTAACCTGTCTAAATAAATTAGATTACCTAAGTCTCAGTTTACTGATCTGTACAATGAGAATAACAACACTTCCCCCCAGGTTTAATTTATAAAATCTTGACCACATTTGTGAAGAGTGGCTTTTTTTATTACCTATGCAAATGTTGGTTATTCTCTATGTCATCTTTGCATTCGTCTGTATTTGTTCAAAGAGATTGCCCAAAATCCTCCCACTTATATCGTAAGCACCATTATAGCAGAGACTTAAATTTCCTGCATTCCTCTCCTCTCGCATAGCACACTTCCAAACACACAGTGGGTCTATGTTAAATGTCAACCAAATTGAACAGAACTAATCTTCCAAATACAAGAATAGTAGATGCCTCTATGTCCTCCTGGTCTCTGAGCCTGGCATAAATAAGAAATTAAAAAGAAAATTTGAAAAGGAAGCTTTGGAACTAGAATGAATAAAAAGGAAATTCAAAAGAAATATAATGCAAGCCTCATGAAACTTTTCATATGCTTATGCCTATACAAGAGAAAGTATTCAGCAAAGAAGAGAACAGTATTAATGTGCAGGAGGGATAGCCTCCCAAAGCATGCCATCAGGGTTGAACAAGGGCTTCTTTCAGAAACTGCTCAGTGCAGACAGACTCTCAATGTTCAAATTCTACTTTTTTGGTCTTTGCTTTTAACTTTTCCCAGTTGGTGGAAATTTGTGAATTATTGAATTTTTAAAAAAGTTTTAGACATTTTATTATTTTTTGGTCCTACAGAATTCCAATATTTTCCACTATCAGAATAATTTTAAGACATTTTATATCTTCATAAATATTGGCTGAGGGATTTTGAAAAAAAAGTCACAGTAAAAAAACACAAATAATAATGTTAATGATAATATTGAAATGACACATTCATGTTCTTTCCAAAATTTAGGCATTTACAGCTTAATTACATAGCAGACCATGAATGAAGTGGACAAACTTTAGCAGGAAAGATTTTAAGGCTGATCTCAAAATTTTGTTCTTGGGCTGTCTATGCTATTTCTAGTAGGAGTATGTCTCCCTCTAGAGGAAAAGGAAGCATTTGCTCCTTCAGACTTGCCCAAAGTTCAGTAATGAATTCTTTTGTCCATACGTCACATCATTGAGTATTTGATTCTTCAGTTTTGATTGATTGATTCATTCATCCACCAATTCATTCAAAAAATGCTTACTAAATCATATTACTGTTCGCTTCATTGTGATAGATGCTGAAGATCCAGCTGAGAACAAGATAAACATGATCCCTGCCTTCAGGGAAATTAGCTTGGTGTGAGAAACAAATATTTTAAAAATAATCACCCAAATACCTAAATAATCACAATGCTGATAAGTTCTATATAGGAAAAGTGCATTGGACTGAATGTTTATCCCCCTCCCCATTCATATGTTGAAATCCTAAACCCCAAGATAATGGCATTAGGAGGTGGGGCCTCTGGGAATTCATTAGGTCGTGAAAACTCATAAAAGGGATTAGTGTCCTTATAAAAGATACTCCCTCACTCCTGCCATGTGAAGTTATAGTAAGAAAATGACAGTCTGTGAGGAAGTGGGCCCTTACCAGACACTGAACTGGCACCTCAATCTTGGATTTCTAATCTCCAGAAATGTGAGAAATAAATCTCAGTTGTTTGTAAACCATCTGGTGTATGTTATTTTGTTATAGTAGCCTTTATAGACCAGGAGAGAAAGTGTGCATGGTAATATGACTGTTCAACAAACAAACTCCATCAAGATGGGAGGTCAAGAAGAGCTTCCCTGAGCACAGACCTGGAAGATGGGTGAAATAAACCATGGGGAGGAGGTACAGAGAGTGAGCCTTCCAGCAAATAGAGCGAGGTGTACAAAGACCCTGAGAGGGAAAGAGCTTAGGAAGTTGGAAGAAGAGAAAGAGGCCAGAATGGAAAGGAAACAAGGGGCATTCACTGAGACTGGGAGTGTGTAGGGAGGTTCCAGACTGGACAGGGCCTCAAGGGGTGGATGTGTTAGCGATTCTGAACTGAATCCCAAAAGAATGGGAACCTACCGATAGGGTTCATGCAAAAATGAATGATTGCATCTGTTTTTAAAGGATCACTTTGACCTTCTGAGGAAGAATGAATTATGCAGGGGCAGGGCAAAGATTTATATCAGGAAAACAGCAGCCTAAGTGATCTGGGCAGGAAATGATGGGAACTTGGACTAGGGTGATAGCCTCAGAAAGGGCAAGATGTGAGTGAATTGGACATATTGTAATGTCAGAATTGGTAATACTTGGTGATGATTATAAGCAGAAGATGAGGCATAAAGTATTGAGTCCCACGTTTTCAGTGTGAGCTTCTGGATGAAATGAGGAGCCACTTACAAAATTAGGAACTGAAGAAGAAATAGGTGTGTGTGTTGGGGGTGTCTGATCCAAGATCATTTCATCAAGTGTTTATTAGGACTCTTACTATATGTCAGGCACTGTGTTGGTACTAGACACTGGAAGTGAAAAAGTGAAGGCAATACAGGATCCTTATCCTCAGGAAACTTTTAGCTAATGGAAGATAATGATACCATTAATGGATTATTCCATGATGGTGCAGTTATATAAGAATAAACAACATCCAGTAGAAGCCCTGAAAAGAGGCACTTAGCACAACCTGGGGAGTTCAGACAATTTTTAGAGGAGATGATAACTGAGCAAAGTCTTGGAGGATTGGAAGAACAAATCAAGTAAAAAAGATAGGAGTTCTTTTTTAATTCCCAGGAAAATTAAGGAATAGTTTATTTAGTTCTGCCATCCTGGTGAAAGTAACTAAAATGCTGGATAGTGCATGTTTTTAAAAAAATCTTCCTTGAAGTGTCCAAGATGGTTTAAAATGGGACTTTAAAGACTCTTACCCCAACTCTACAATGAAGCACAAAAAGGGCAACTTCAAAGATTTTTGATGTAAATGTAACATTGAAATTCAAATCTGATGAAGATTATGCAAAAAAGAACACTATAGACCAGTTTCATTTGTGTGTATTAAGAAAAAAATACTAAATAAAATATTAGCAAATAGAATCAAACACCACACTCTGTCACCATTAAGAATGTGAAGATGGCTGGTCATGGTGGTGCACACCTGTAATCCCAGCAGCATGGGAATCTGAAGCAGGAGGATTACGAGTTCAAAGCCAGCCTCAGCAACCTAGCAAAGCCCTAAGCAACTTAGCAAGACCCTGTCTCAATATAAAAAAACAAAAAGGGCTGGGATGTGGTTCAGTGGTAAAGTGCCTCTGGGTTCAATACCCGGTACTAAAATGAATAAATAAAGATAATTCAATGTTAGGAAATTCATTAGTACAATTATATCTAAAAAGAAAAGTCTTGATTATCTCCATGGATATTGGCAAAGCCTTTGGAAAATTGAAGATGTATTCTTAATAAAAAAATAGGAATATGAGTATTTTCATAACATCATAATGCATCTTGTTTACTCACATCTTCCTATTTTCATAGGAAAAGACTGGAAACATTCCGCTAATATATGAACGAGGCTAGGACATCATCAATATTATAACAATTATTATAGTATTGGAGGTATTTGCCAATGCATTTTTGCAAAAAAAAAAAAAACAATTAGATACATGAGAATTGCAGCTGATATGATGGTGTGTCTAGAAAGGGGTAGCAAGCCAATGAAAATATTACTGCAAACAAAAAGATGGTTCAGTATGGTAGCAGGATATAAGTCATCAACAGACGTCAATGGGCTTCATAGAAATAAAGAGGAAATAGAAGATAATACGAAGAAAAGACATGAAGAGCCAATTTACAATAGCAACTATAAGTACAAAGTTCCCAGGCATAAAGTTAAAAAGAAACATGTAAAACCTGTAAGAAAAGCTATAATATTCCTCAAAGACACAAGAGCAGACAAAAAGACATACCCAAAGTGAATTTGTAAATTTAACATAATTCCAATAAAAATGCCAACAAGTATTTTTGGTTACACAAATTGACTTTTCAATTCATACAGGGAAAAAAAATAAACATACAGGAAAACTCTGAAAAGAAGGGCAAGAAGGAGGGAACTCTTTTACCCAACATTGAAACTACTATAAGGCCTTCATAGATAAGCTAGTATGGAATTGTTTCATACAGACAGAAACACTAATGGAACACAATAGAAGGTTTAGGCATCAATCTGAGAACAAAGAAAAATTTAATTTATAATAAAGACATATGGCAATGAAGAAAAATGGACTTTTAAAATAAATACTGTTGGGAAAGCTAGGCACCATTTGGAAAAAGGTAAAATTGAATCCATAGCTTACACAATATACCAAGATAAACTCCACATGGATCAAACATGACAAAAATGAAAACCCTGCAAGTTCTAGAAGAAAACATGGGTAGATTTTGTATAATCTACCCATAAGGATAGTGGGAAAAGTATTTCTGTGACTCAAAATCCAGAATCAATAATAGCCTGCTAAGTTCTAGTATATAATTTTAAAAACTTGCATGGTCCAACTAACATAAAAAAGGCCAAAGGAAAAGGATTAACTGGACAAAGTATTAATATCTTATACCCCAGGAAAAAGGTAATCTCCCTAATATAAAGAGGAGCTCCTAGAAATAAAAAGACAAAAATCGAATAGAAAAAAGAATGCATGCCCAGGAGCTCAGGAGGCTGAGGCAGGAGGATCATGAGTTCAAAGCCAGCCTCAGCAACAGTGAGGTACTAAGCAACTCATTGAGACCCTGTCTCTAAATAAAATACAAAAAGGGGTTGGGGGTGTGACTCAGTGGTTGAGTGCCCCTGAGTTCAATCCCTGGTACCCCCTGCCCAAAAAATGAATGTGAGGCTTGAACAGATAGTTAAAAACATTATTGCAAGTGGCCTTTTAAATAGTAAGACACACTCAACTCATTTAAAAAAGAAAGACAAATCACATGACATTGAAACAACATTTCTTATTGTGTTGGCGAAAATCCAAAAGTTTGAGAGCATATTTTGTTTTAAAAGTTCTGGGGAAAGAAATACACAGATTTGCTACTGGTAGAAGTGCAAAGTCAAACAGTCCCTAAGCAAAGGCATTTGATACTATCTTTCGAAATTATAAATGGATGCATTTATCCTTTAACACAGCAATCCCATTTTCTGGGAATCTATACTAAAAGTACATCTGCACAAATTTGAAATAACATATGCACAAGGTTATCCATGCTGACATTTTTAATGGCAAAAAATCCTATAAAACCCTTTTATCCAACAGGAAGATGGTGAGTGGTTAAATAACTATGGTATATAGTAGTACTATTAAGCTATAAATAATAAGGATTTTTTTTTGTTTTGCTATAGAATGATTCTCTCAATGTGCTTTGTGAATCAGGGTGCACAACATTATAAATAGTAGCTAACTTTTGTGCAAAATGAAGCATTGGAAGGCTATTCCAGAAACTAATAAAAATAGTTATTTATAGGGGTGGGAAAGGAGACATCCCAGAGTTTACCTTTATGAAGTTTTGATTTCATAATCACATAATTGTTTTATATTTTTAAAAGTAAGTTAAACAAAAAAGAAAGAAAAAGGAAAAAAGAGACATGTCTAAAATTGAAAACAAAATAAATACACTTAAGTATATATGTGATTGATAGCACAACCAAAAAGAGAAATTTATTTCAAATGGCTTTTAAGCATAAGACTTTGTCTTTTCTTGATGGAATATATTCTAAGAACAAAACAAACTACAAAGAACTCTTAAAATTTCATTCTGTAATTTTATTGTCAGTACTAACACTAGTATTATGAAACTATTTTGTATGTTTTATAGAAAAAAGCAAATTAGTTCTGTGAGAATAAAAATGTAAAATGAAATAAACTAAAAATCTAATTTTTAAATCAAATAATCAAGCTAAAGAAAATTGAAGATGCTAATAATCTCACTGAAGAGATGAACAAATTGAGCTACCTGGAGCTATGGATGAAGCTCTAAGAGAGGAAAACACAGAAGACTGTTTTTCAGGGGAACAGTGTAATGATTTCTCAGACAACCTCAGTGAAGCTGATGACGTAGACTACCTGAAGACAAATACACAGAAGACTCCTTGATCCTGAGCATTACACTGGTGATATGGCACCAGATGCTTGAAAGGTTTGGAATATATCATCACTCCAAGGAAACTTTCAAGTCAGGGACAATAAAAAGACTGAAGTATTTTGGCCACTTCATAGGGACATGTGAAAGAACACGATTCATGATTTGACACGAGTCAAAAGGTCTCTGTATATAAGAAGAGCAATCTACAGACTAATATCTGGACTATATACAAGAATCAATGTGTGTTTGAATACAAGATAGCTTTTACAGGATGCTCAACTCAAACAGAAATGGGAACACATATTACAAAATTTTGTCAATGGTTTGATAGAATTTTGACTGATGGGGAAGAGGTCCAAGCAGTCTCAAAGATTTGTATTTTCCCTTAATAGAATTAAGAACTTTACCTAAATTCGATCATTCTGTGACTACCCAGATTTTCAACTATTCACTGGAAATGAAGTTCAAGATTCATCTTGAGCATCAACAATGTATGAGTGTGCCTTTTTTCCCACATCCTAACATTTATTATATTTGTATTCTTGATAATTGCTATTCTGATTGGTGTGAAGTGAAATCTCAACTTGGTTTTGATTTGCATTTCCTTAATTGCTGGAGATGTTGAACATTTTTTCATATATTTGCTGGTTATTTGTATTTCTCTTTTGAAATGTCTGTTTAGTTCTTTTGCACATTTATTAATTGGATTGCTTATTTCTTTGGTGTTTTTTGAGTTCTTTATTTTGTTGGTCGGACTGCAAATTAGTGCAACTACTCTGGAAAGCAGTATGGAGATTCCTCAAAAACTAGGAATGGAACCACCATATCACTCAGCTATCCCCCTTCTTGGGTATATATCCAAAAGATCTAAAATCAGCATACTATAGGGATACAGTCACACCAATGTTTATAGCAGCACAATTCATAGCAGCCAAGGTATGAATCCAAACTAGGTGACCTTCAACAGATAAATGGATAAAGAAAATGTGATATATATACACAATGTAGATTTAGTCATAAAGAAGAATGAAATTAAGGCATTTGGGGGTAAATGGATGGAAATGGAGACTATCATGCTAAGTGAAATAAACCAGAGCCAAATTGAAGGTTGAATATTTTCTCTGATGTGAGGAAGCTAGTCCAAAATTAGGGGTCAGGGAAGAGAAAGAGAGAGACACAGAAAAAGGAAAAAGGAGGGAGGAATTCCATCAAAATAGAAGAAAGATCTGTGGACTAGATGAAGGGGATTAAGGGTGAGGGAAGAGGGACAGGATAAGGGAAGAACAATGGAATAAATCTGACCTAACTTTCTTATATGAATATACCACAAAGAATCTCACCATCAGTTGTATCTACAAGACACTAATTTTAAAAAATAATATCAAAAAATCAGCAGAGTAGAGAGAAGGGAACAGGGGGAGGGGAGAGGAGAGGGAAAGGGGAAGTACTGGCGACTGAATTAGAGCAAATTATATTTTATGCTTTTATAATTATGTAAAAAAGAATCCTAATGATATATACGTAACTAAAAAGAACCATTAAAAATCTATTGCAAAAAATAAGCATTTATCCAAAAAATATTCAGAAAACAAGTTGTTTCTCCAAATATTTCATAGACTCAAATAATTTCTTTAGCATTTTGATGGAATGCTTTTTGTTTTTTTTGGCTTGGGACAGAACTAAAAGCAAATTAAGGCAGATTGTACGCTGCATTACAGATATGATTCAAAGTCATGTATTGTGTAGGTTGGTTTAAAGGTCGACTTTGGGTAAAGCTTCAGACTTGGTTGGAACACTGCTCTGAAAACCGTGTTTTCAGAAAAATTGATAGCAAGTTTGTTAGACAGTGGGAATGTTTGAACTACATCTAACCATACAAAAAATAATATAATTGTTTAATGCATTTGGAAGAATTTCACAAGCATGAAAGAATGGGAAAAATTTGGAACTTATTGCAAATTATTAATTTAAAAATGAGCTAAAATATGCCTGTTTCTGGGCAATGGATGCCAAAGAGAATTTCATTCAGTGATAAATAGCAATGACAGCTTGAAGCCAAACTTTTTATATGAAGCTGCTTTCATAAGGGGAGAATTATTTTAAGTAACCAATTTAATAATTGTGTTGAGTTTAAATATATATAATATTACTGCAAGTCAAAGTAATATTTTGACAATGTGGCACAAATTTTAAAGTTTTTCTAAATACCTTTATTTATTTAATTGTTTTTATGTGGTGCTGAGGATCAAACCCAGGGCCTCATACATACTAGGCAAGCACCCTACCACTGAGCCACAACCCCAGCCCCACAAATTTTAAAGTTTAATACCAAATAATGTCAGTTATCAAATTTAAAAAATGAATACAGTTTAAAATTTTCACAGGAAGAACTGACAGCAAGTTACAGACTATGGAAGACAAGATTAGAGAACTTCAAGACATATAGATAAGAAAGAAGGGATCAGAGTAGAAGTGATCTGTGTGACAATGAACAATTTAACATGCATGTGTCTGAAGTTTCAGAAGAGTCATGGACTGAAAAAGTATTTGAAGAAATAATTTGAAAACTCAATGTATACACCAGGTAGAATAAATTTAAAGAAAATCATGTCAAGGCACATCATAATCAAATTTACAAAATCCAAAGTTAAATAAAATAATCTGAAAGTAATCAGATAAAATGGACACATTGTATAGTATAGAGCAGGGTTGGCAAACTATGGCCCAGGAGTCAGATCTGGATCACCTCTTGTTTCTGTTAATAGCTTTATTGGGACACAGCCACGCATGCTTATTTATGTATTTACTATGGCTGTTTCTATTTTACAATGGCAGAATTGAACGGCTCCAACAAAGACCACATGGCTTGCAAAGCTTAAAAGATTATTATATGACTCTTTACAAAAAAGTTTGCCACCCCTGATTTAAAATGACAACAACAATAACAAAAAGCGATGAAAGGCAAAGAACAAGGTCAGGCCAGCCCAATTTTTTATCCAGCAGAAACATCTTTCCAAATAAAGGTGAAATAAAGATTTTTTTTAGACAAACAAAAGGTGAAATGTTAAAGGAAGTTCTTCAGGTCAAATAACTATTATAACAAAATTTGAATCAACACAAAGGAATAAAAGTGACAAATACAGGTAAAATATAAAAATATTTTTCTTGATGCTGTGGTGTGCATTCTAATCCCAGTGACTTGGGAGGCCAAGGCAGGAGGATCACAAGTTCAAAGCCACCCTCAGAACTTAGCAAGGCCCTAAGCAACTTGGTGAGAACTAGTCTCAAAATAAAAAAAGCCGGGAATGTATCTCAGTGGTTAAGTGCCCCTGGGTTTAGTTCTTAGCACATAAATAAATAAATAAATAAATAAATAAATAAATAAATAAATTTTTCTTACTTTTTTTACTTTTTAGTCTTTTTAAGTAGAAATAACAAAACACTGTGGTTCTTCGTGCATGTGAAAATAGTATGTATGAAACAAAAACAAACGAATATAAGGAAGGAATTGAAAATTTATTGTTGTAAGATTCTTACAACATTTGAAAGTAGATTGTATAAGTTAGAGGTGAATACTGTAAACTCCGGAGCTGTACTGTCCAGTAAACCAGCCACTAACTGCTTGTGGCTACTTATTTTTGTTAAGGATTGGATGATTTTTTAAATCAAAAATACACTGATAACTTATACACATTTAATATTTCACATGAAAGAGCAAATGGTGCTAGTGACTGAAATGAATGGAAATAGACCAGATTAATCTGTTCCCTTTGTTCCTTTTATTGCACCTATGTCATCCTGAATGTTGACTGTCAATCATTTGAGTTCCTCTTCCATAAATATGGTGCACATGTAGTTATCTCAACTTAAAGGGGAATGAATTAAAATTGGAGAAAATGACACATTTGTTTCCTTAGTCACAATAGTCATATTTCAGTATTCAATAATCATATCTGGCTAGTTACCACCAAAGTGGACAGCACAAATATAAAACAATTCCATCATCACAGAATATTTTGTTGGAAAGAACTGCTATAGAGTAAAGGCAACAGAACAAAAAAAAGAGAAAAGAACAGCTAGGAAGCTAACAGAAGAGTTAAAAAGGAATCACTTTAAAATTTAATTAATTTAAACATTGGGAGAAAATAAGAAAAAAAGGAAACAACAGGTGGGACAAATAGAAAACAAATAGAATGTGATAGAGTGAAGCTTAATCTTATCAATAACAGAAATAAATGTAAATGGTATAAATATTCCAGTTAAAGGGTGGAAATGGTTGGGTTGGATACACAGAGTCAAGTATATACTACACCATAGGAAACCTACTTTACATTTAAAGGCACAGATGCAACAAAAGGAAAAATGGAAAAGATATATCATGCAAACACTAACAAAAAGTGCTGAAATGACTTTGTTGAAATCAAACTAATAAATTTAAGAGGTATACCTTTTACAGGGGTTATTTCATAATGATAAAGGGGTCAATTAAGCAAAAGGATAAAACAATCCTAAAGTGTTAAGCACCTAATAAAAGAGTTTCAAAATATAGGAAGCAAAGCCTAAAAGAAACAAGAAATAGAAAAATTCACAAATATATTTTAAATTCATATGTCAATCATATTAATATTATAAATAAATGGACTAAATACTTTTGATAAAGACAAAGAAGGTCAAGACGAATAAAGAGCAAAGCCAAACAAGTTTGATCATAAGTTGTCTATCCGCTATACACTCAAAACTTAAGGAAGCAGAGATTGAAAGTAGAGGACTGGAAAAGGAGAGATCATGCATCCACATAACAAATAAATAAATAAATAAACCCTAGTGCAGCTGTATTAAAATTTGACCCAGCTATCCCACTCCTTGGCCTACACCCAAAGGACTTCAGATCAGCATACTGCAGTAATGCAACCACATCAATGTTTATAGCAGCTCAATTCACAATAGCTAGATTGTGGAACCAACCTAGATGCCCTCCAGTAGATGAATGGATAAAGAAACTGTGGTATATGTATACAATGGAATATTACTCAGCCATAAAGAAGAATAAAATTATGGCACTTGCAGGTAAATGGATGATGTTGGAGACTGTCATGCTAAGTGACATTAGCCAATCCCCAAAATCCAAAGGCTGAATGATCTCCCTGATAAGTGAATGATGATGCATAATGTGGGGTGGAAGGGAGGCAAGAATGGAGGAAAGATAGATAGCATAGAGGGAAGGGATGGGGTGGTCGGGGTGGGAGGGCAAGAATAATAACAGAATGAGACAGACATCATTGCCCTGTGTACATGTATGAATGCACAGATGTGTGACTCTACTTTGTGTACAACCAGAGAAACAATAGCTGTACTTCATTTGTGTTCAATGGATCAAAATTAAATGAATTAAAAAAAAAAAAACAGACCAAAAAAAACCCAGGCAAAAATTGACTTTACGGCAGAAAATACTATTAGTGAATGGCAAAACACCTAATAATTAAAAAGGTTCAATTCACCAGAAAACATGACAGATTAAAAATTTCAATTATGCTAAAAATGTGGCCCCAGAATACATAAAGCAAAAATTATCAGAATAAGGATATTATAAGGATAAGGATATTATAAGGATATTATAAGGATAAGCTTACAAATTTAGTGGAAAATCATAATAACCCTTTCTTGTAATATAACTGGAAAAAAATCACTTAGGACATAGAAGAAATTTAAAACCAAAAATTGTTTTAAAATCTTTCCTAATAGACATATCTAAGCCTTGCATCCACCAAATGCAAAACACTTTTTTTGTGATACATATTATAAACAAAACTTGCCTATTGTGCAAGTCTCAACAAATTTCAAAAGGTTAAAAGTGCACATTGTACGTTAGTTCCATACTACTTTATTTCTAAAAAACACCTTTTACTTTAAACTACTTTATCATATCCATTGTTTGCAAGTCTATACACTGCAAAAATCAACATATAAAAAGACATGGCTTTGTTGACTGAGATTCAATCTTAATGTGATGCTTTGAAATAAACTCACTACTTTTAGAAACATAAAAAGGTTAAAAATGAATAGGAAGTGTTTTTTAATTACAATAGAATTAAGCTATTAATCAATAAGAAAAAGACAACCAAAAAATTCTCAAGTTTGGAAATTAAGAAATATTCATTTATTCAACATTTAATATGTCCCTACTCTGAGCCAAGCACTATTCTGGGAATTTGGGATTGCATAAGAGAGCAAGTCAATAATTAAGTCTGATAATACCAAGTGTTGGAGAGAATGTAAAATAATGAGAACTTTTACTCTGTTGGTGGATTGTAAGTAATTAAAACTACGGTGAAAATGATCTGCTGTTCTATAGCAGAGCTGAAGATAAGCATACACCATGATTCATCAAATCCATCCCTGGGTATAAAGTTTAGAAAAACTTCTGCTAAGTGCATAATGAGTGTATTAGAATATTCACAGTAGCATTGATAGCCTAAATTGGATATCAGTGATAGCCCAAATTGGAAAATAGCAAGTGTCCATCAACAGAACACAGATAAATACAACATAGTGCATTCATAACTGAATACAGAGAACAACAAAAATGAACAAAACACAGGTGCCTAGACACATTGATAACTTTCACAAATATAATGTTGTGCAAAAGAAACAAGATAAAATTGTGTGATTCCATTCATGTAAAGTTTAAATGAATAAATTATTGTGATTCTACTCATGCATTATTCAAAATCACATGTTTCTTAAGAATATATAACTGTTCTCAAGTATAAAGTAAAGCAAGGACTTTATTATTGTGAAAATCAAGATAGTAGGCACCGAAGGGAGGGAGAGATTTGACTCTAGGGCAGGAGTGGGAAGTTCAGGGTGAGGGGAAGTTTGGAGGTGCTTGTAATGTTGTTTCTTTTCCAGGGGAGGGTACCAGGGATTGAACTCAGAGACACTCCACCACTGAGCCCTACCCCCAGCCCTATTTTGTATTTTATTTAGAGACAGGGTCTCACTGAGTTGCTTAGCACCTCAATTTTGCTGAGGCTGGCTTTGAACTCATGATCCTCCTGCCTCAGTCTCCCAAGCAGTTGGGATTACAGGCATGTGCCACTGAGTCAGGCGCAATGTTGTGTCGACCTGGGTAGTGATTATCAGGCTTTGTCGTTGTTCATTAAAAGTGCATGTGCTTATTGACTTTGATGTATTTGCCTTATATTTCACAATTATTAAAGATCCAAAAGAAAAGGCAAATGAAGAGGTGAGAAAAGCATTTTAAACCTACAGACCAGCATGAAAGAAGGGGTCACAAAACAATGTGCTGGGTGTTTACAGGAACTACAGGAAGATCTGTGGAAACAGGCGGACCAGTGAGGCTGGAGGCTGTGAAAGTCTGCAGAACAGGACAAGCTGAGCTGTGGAGAAGGTCAAGTGTGAACTTCAGATAGAGTCTTTCCCCGCTGGGAGGAGAAAGAAAGCGAGGGAAGAGTGGGAACGGGGAGAGACTATGAAAGTTGAAGAGTCCTCCAGGCACTAGCAGCAAGAGCTGAAAGTATGGTATTGCTTACAGAAATGGGGAGGAGGAAATGGATTAGAGAAGTTTCCAAGTAATTAGAGACTGTGGTAATTTTCCTATTTTGGAAAACAAACAATTGCTTCAAGACTCATTCAGCTTTTGGTTTGTGGTTAAAATGTGGGCAGTGGGGTTACTGAAAACCACAGAGCTGGGCTCGAGATAAATGAATCTATTTCTTCCCTAGCTCAACTCAGACAAATGAGACTCTTTTCCTGGTTCTCAAGAGCTCCTTTCTTTCACATGTCCATCACTGTCAGGTTCTTTAGAAATCTCACCTAAATGCTTCATCCTGCATGTTGCCCTCACAGTGGAAGTGGGGAATAATGCTAGTTTGTCTCAGAATTAAAAATCAATGTTCTTCCCAGATTTTCCTTCTCTCCTATCTCTTTTGATTATTACCTAAAGTCTTCCTAAGTCTAAGTCTTCCTTAGACTTTAGGTCCCAAATTACAGCCCAAGATTTCAAATTACATTACGTCTGTGCTCCATCTCCCTTGGACCTTTCTCCATGATCACTCTTTTCTATGAAGAGAATGTTCCCCAAACACTAATAAAAGTTGCTGAGTACGAAGCAGAGAGGCCTTATGTCCCGCAGACCTTGTTGCAATTTAAACATCAGCAATTTCTGTGTAAATTATGTGAAATTGTGGACAGTTTATTATCTACCACCCTGGAGGTATCTTGGCTGATTCTCATCATTCTGCTGAGCAGCATTAGCCACTAATGCCATTGGTAAGAGAGACTGATCTTTAATAACATAAGAAGTAACTGGAGGTGGTGTGTGATAATGGTGATAGATCCGCTGGATGAGTACTTGGGATGGCCCTCTGGGGGGAATCTCATCCCAGTTTAATTCATTTAATCCAGGAGATCACCAATGAATTTCACTTAAAGTTTCCCTTTGCTTCTTAGAGACCCAGAACACACTGTGGAGAATAACAGGCCCTTACTGAAATTGTCCCATTTAGCCTATTCAGAGACTAACCACAATTCCAAGAATATTGTTTTTCTGACCCATGCTCAACATTAATTTTAATTTAATTTTAGCAACTGAAAAGATTGGTCTTTCTGTGTCCTTTGTTAAGCACTTGGTCAATAGGGGGAGTTTCTGTTTGGTTTGGTGTTAGAAGAGGAGCAGAGAAGGGCATAAGCAAGGGAGAAAAAGACCTCAATTTTATTACAGTCAAGAGTGCCCTGAGCTAATATTGCCCCAAATTACTACAGCTTACCAGTTCAGGCACACAAAGGGAGAGAAGCACTGATAAAGTACGGTAACTTGGTATTCATGATATTCCTTTCTCAGATAGGTTACCCATTTTATAACCAGTAACAGAATGCTTTTTCTGAGACTGTCTCCAGCAGAATAAGAATATGAATCAGGAGTTGTCCTTCACACACAGTATAAGAATACAGGCTTGACATCATCCCACTCAAACAAGGTCAAGAGGGTTGGAGAGCTTGCAGTCCTTTGACCCCAAGTTCTGACAAAACTTATCTTTGAGACTGTGATGGCAATGGTGGAAACACAGAGTGGGGTAAGAGTGGTTGGGGAGGCAACAGCTGTCATTTCAATACTGCAAGCACTTTTTGTTTTGCAAGACACATGGAGACTTCCATGTGTCTGTAAAGGAAGTATTCCATAGTTTAAGAAAGGCTACTACAAGCCGGGTATGATGGCACACACCTGTAATCCCAGCAGCTCAGGAGGCTGAGGCAGGAGGATCAAGAGTTCAAAGCTAGTCTCAGCAACTCATTGAGACCCTGTCTCTAAATAAAATACGAAAAAGGGCTGGGGATGTGGCTCAGTGGTTATGTGCTCCTTAGGTCAATTCCCAGTACAAAAAAAAAAATTAATTAATTAATTAATTAATTAAAAAAACCAAAAGGGCTGGGGATGTGGTTCAGTAGTTAAGTGCCCTGGGTTCAATCTCTGGTACCAAAAAAAAAAAAAAAAAAAAAAAAAAAAAAGCTATTACTAAAGGGCCACTTAATTGTGTGAACATAAGCCATAGATCATTGAAATACTTGGCTGAAATTAAAGAAGCTAAACTGCTTTCAAAGATAAGGCAGGGTTGGACCTCTGCAGACTACCTGTCTTTAAGGAATATGTCTCTTTTCCTAAGTACAGGTATAGACTTCACTCATCTACTCAACAAATATTTATGGAGCATCTCACTTATGCCAGGCACTATTCCAGGTGCTGGAAATATGACAGGGAGCAAAGCAAAATCCCTGACCTAATGGAGCTTACACTCCAGTTGGGGTAGAAAGACAGGAAGGAAAGAAGAAAGAAAGGAAGGAAGAAAAAACATGGTATAACAGAATTTGATAACTGATGAGCAAAAGAATAAGGCAAAAGGATTAGATCCTTCTGTCTAAAAAGGCATTGGGCCTATAAACTATGAACATGTAATTGACCATAGAAGATGGAGCTGTTTTCATGAGATATTTCTTCAAATAGGGGCTCTGTACCTGGGTGAGAAGTTAGGGGAATGGCCCTTCTCAATTCTGCCTAAAATCCAGCACTTTTGGAGTACTTTGAAGACATGGATCACATTTGAGGGTCCCTGTTCATGATATTATCACAAATACTAATGTAGTCCCCATTTGTGTCTGTGGAATAGAAACAGAGAGAACCCTTGAAGCAGTTGGTAAACTGCTGCTGACAGTGCTAAACCCTGGGATACCACCATTGGACAAAAGGGGCGTGGTATAAACCCCTTTTGATACTATTTTTAGGGCCTCTAAGATGGACAGAGCATGACTAGATGTGTTAGTAAAAGTGAGATCTACAAACTTTGGTATAAATAGTAAAGGATAGAATACCACAGAGTTTCTTAAGATATGACAAATGAGAAAGGGATCTGGAAGTTTCCATAAGTCAGGATTGAGGATTAAACTTCCTTTAATGGAAAGAAAGTTTATGGCATATGTACCAGACTCTACTCTACCCTAGATACCTGAGCATGATTTCTTCCAAGTTGGATTAAAATGCTTCAAGAAGCAATTTTTCAAGAAAAATTGCCCTCATCAAACTGGAATTTGTAGTGTTTTCAGGTGGTGTAGCACTATCAGTGCCTGATTAGGATTCTGACTTGGGCAAACTAAGCTCTGAGCTGTTTCAAGAATGACAACTTTCTGGGGTCAGAAAATACATAGAGAAGATGGGAGGTGCGGGGGGGCCCTATAGCAGGGATCATTGGTGACCCCTGAACTCTGAAAACTTCAGTGTCTGAGTTTGAATATGTACCCGGGAACACCGGAGTTGTTGAAAGGAGAAGTGGTTGCAGTAGGGAAGTGCAGAAAGGTCAGACAGGGTGGATACTGGCAAAATAGGATTATTTGGAAAGAATTCTTTTTTTTTCTTTCTTTTTGTTTTTTTGGTGCTGGGGATGGAACACAGGGCCTTGCACATGCTAGGTAAGTGCTCTGCAATGAGCTATATACTCAGCCCCATCAGGTTGACTTGGAATGAGGCATTGTTTTCAGTGAGGATTCAGACTGTACCAGAAGTTGAAAGGTCACTTGAACTCCTGCTCTGAGTAAAGTTAATATGGAAGAGAAAGGAGGAGATGAGGGTGACCCTAAAGACTCCTAAAAATAGTGTGAGGTCACAGAGCAAGGAACTGAAAGTCCAGAGTGAGCCTTAAGTAGAATGTGTGTGAGTCACCTCTTGTCTGTGACACTAAAGACTTTTGAGGACATGGGGAGTTGAACTCCCTCTTTCCAGTTGGAGGCTCATGAGGGCCCAGAGTCCTTGTAAACTACAATGTCCATTTCTCTGTGCAAGCAAGGGGGAGATGAACAAAGTAGATTGGCCATGACATGAAGCAAGCCACCCTCTCGTGCTAAGGTAATCTAGTTTCTGTTACAGTTGAACCCCACATTTGAAATTTTCTCAGCCTTTCAGTCTTTTCCACCTTTTGCAAAGACCCTTTAATTGACAGCTGAGGCTCCTGGTACTTGAGCAATTCAAGGGAACCAGGGACAGAATCAAAGAAGCTGAAACAAGCTTAAACTGATTTACATCAAAAGGACATGGAATTTCTTCCTGCAGGAGAGAAAAGAAATACATCCAAAAAATGAAGCAGGGAGGAAACTGAGAAAATAAGGTCCAGGCTTGAGAGAAAGTTTGGGTGTTTGGGAAGAAGAAAGAGAACAGCAGCAACAGCTACACCACAATATATGAGATAAGTAGAGGAGGAGGAAAGTTTAAGATGCATTACTTTGTACTAGGAATGTAAACCCCATTAGAGTTTTCCTAGAGACTGTAATGAAAATCTAAATTGTTTTTTAATTCTTTTTGACTACCAGATATGTAATATGATGCTAAGATTGGGCCACAGGGCAGCACAGCTTCACAAGTTACATTGGTGGAATATTGTCTGGGAGTTTGGATTAAGTTGCAGCAGTCAACTGTACTTTGATTTAGCTCACTGCTCTAGACCTGAGTCATGTAAGCATCTTCAGATTGATTGTGGAAAAAGTATACCAACCATATAAAAGAGAGACTGGAGACAACTAGACCCAGAGAGAGGAAAATGGCAGGGCCTATTTTAGTGAGAATGTGATGTTTAGAATAGGCTCACCTGATGGAGACCTATATGTATGCAGCATGGGGTCTCTTTTCCCCTTGGCTGATCAGAGTGAGAGTGGTAAGAAGGAACAGAACAGTTAAGGTGATTCTGAGAGGATAAAGCCATAAGAAGAAGAGTGTTTAGGGGTTATGTTCTCTTTCTGTGTGGCAGTTCCTCTGAATACTCAGTAGGATGGCTGGTGTATCCATACAGCCTCCTTTTGCTTGGGACAGAACCTGCACAACAAGGCCTTGGTGTCCTGGGGCCCCAGTCCTGCAACCCAGTCAGCTGATGAAGGTGTTGCCTTGCCCTCTGTATCTCTGCTTCTTATTTTTCTGAGACTAGAACTGTCTCCTATTTTCCCTTGTCTAATTTTCACATAGAAATCCTGATATGATCTAATTCTAAATCTGATGCACCTGTATTTTAAATCCTGTTACTGGTCCACTATCCCCCTCCAACCCCCCTTTCTCACCTACCCTCTCAAATGTCTGACCTGGAACTTGACTGTATCAGCCACACCCCAGGATCTCTGCACCTGTTTCCCATGGTCTTTGGTTGCTTCTTCAATAATTTCCCCTCCCTTTGGGCTCAGATCCCCTGCACTCTCTGTGGACTGCATGGCCAGTACCTCTGAGCAGCATGATGTAATCTGATGCTGAAAGCCTTGACATACATGGTACTCTCAACAATAGTGGCAAAGGGCCTTGTATGATGGCATAACCCAGCTCCTACTGTGTGGGAGCTGTGTTAATGTAAACTTAGGGGATCTTGAAGATGGGCCTTATACTGGGAACAAAATCACTCTTTATAGGTAAAAGACAGGAACCATCCAAACAGTGAGAGAAGCTAGTCACAAGATATGAACAATGGACCCAGGCAGAAAGCCTGAAAACATGGCAATCATTTCATGCCACAGCAGGGTTCTCCTGGTAAGGATAGACACCAGGGTTGAACCTATAAGCCCTGAGAATGTGTTTGCTATAATTGTGTTTGCTATAATATGATCAGAAACTTGTGTTGTGTAAGCTCAGTTGTTTTTATGTGTCTTGCCTCTGTTTCTAGTTTTCCTATAGCTTTTTAAAATAAAGTCTTTTTGTAAATACAAGCCCACTTTGGCTGTGCTTAAGGATACCAAGGAAAAGCATTTCCGTCCTTTTCTAAGCCAGTGCTTTAGGAATAATCTAAATTGTATTAACCACATATGGGGCACATGGTGGAGATAGGAATGATAATCTGAGAGTGCCACAAGTTTGTAGAGGAAAAACAAAATGCGCAAGCAAATAAGATTGAATCATTAGTTTAGCAAGTACAGTAGTGTGGGATTTTTAATTGCCTGCTTTTTAGGAAATCAAATTTATTTTTTATTTTTTTTTAATTGCAGGTGGACACAATACCTTTATTTTTATGTGGTGCTGAGGATCGAACCCAGGGCCTCATGAATTCTGGGCAAGTGCACTACCACTGAGCCCCAACCCCAGCCTGGGAAATCAAATTTTTAATGACTGCATAATATATTACTATATCTGCAGTGCTTTAGATTATTTAAACACTTTGAAGATCGGACACTTAGGATATTCCCAATTTGCTTCTATTTCAAAAGAAGTAAGAGAGGCAAAGGCTAAAAAGATTTTTGGTGCCATTAAGTTTTCCCTAGGTCAGCCTCACTCTTCGTTACCAGAGCACGCATCCAAAGAAAGCCCAAGGTAACACATTTGATATTTGTTGAACCACTACTGTACAAAACACTCACCCATACTTAGATCTTCTCTGTCTTTAAATGATACAGATAATTTCTTCCCCCTAGATTTATTGGTTCTTGTGAACTTCATTTTTGTTTTTTTTAACATTCAATTTCTCTGATTTACTAGTCTGGTTATTAATTAGTATTCTACAGGATGACTGTTTCTCAACCGGTGTCACCTGTAAATATAATAAATCCAATGCTTCTTTCTCTGGCTGTCACAAAAGTTGGAGACACTCAGTGAATGTCTGAACATGAGCGGGGTGGGGGGGGAAATGGCCCTCACACACAGTCCTTTGATCCATCCCCCACACACCTGTCAACAGTTTACCCTTTCAGTTGTGAGGTGATGCAAGAGTGTTATTCAGTTAGAAATAACGTCTAGTGCCATTCTCTAACAGATCAGGAAAAGGATTTAGCCAAGACCTCTGAATTAATAACTTGGAGAAACGAAATTGAATTCGGGTCTTTTATAATCCATTAGATATGGGCTAGAGTGTTCTGGATGAAGGAATAGAACTTGGTCGTTCTTAAGAACTCATTCAACAAACACATTAAGCACCTACTTACTACTACGTGCCAGACGCTATTTTAAGGACTGGGAATTCCGTGGAGGAGGATACAGGGGAGAAAAGAATATCTACCCTTACGGTGCTTTTATTCTTAAAATTTAAGCGCTTGGCCTCATCATCCTGGACAAACTCCCAAAACCTGGGTAGAAGCGGTCGGGTCCCAAAACGTAAAGAATCCCGTCCTTTCCCAGCTCCTGTGTTTTCCGTAGCGAGAGGGCTGATTTACTGCAGGAGCCCAAGGGAGAGGCAAAAACCTCTGTAGTGCCCTCCCCTTGTTTCTGCACCGCCAGGCCCGGCAGGGCCAGCTCCAAGGTGCCACCGCGCCCCAGCTCAAATCTGAGACTTTTGGCGTCGGCTTCTCTTCCCTCTCTGGTTTCCAGTGGGCCGTTGGGGGACGAGGAAGTAGGACCCGGACCTAGAGCCATCCTCTGAGAAAGGAATGCAAGGAACTGGTGAAAATCCTTCCAGGGCCATCGTTTTCAGTGTCTGAAACCCAGACTGAGAGAGGGACAGTCCCGGGCTTGCGGGTTTATGCAGCAAAGTGCTCTCTCATGCTTTCCTATTAGACATTGCAGCCACACGCTCTTTCCATTTCGGGGTGAGGCCACTGCAGCGTCCCGGCCCCACCCGCTATTCCAGACAACAGCACCTCACTGCAGCTTCCCAACCATCCTCCCCTTTTTCTTCTCCACTTCCTGATTACCATGGAGACACACGTCATTTACGTGCAGTGCGTCGCCTTGGAAACGGAGGAGCATCCGCGGCGCCGCCTGGAGACCCACCCCTGCCGCTCCAGCTACACTCGCGGTCGCTGCTTTTAATGGCCTGGGGGAGTTCCGAGTCGGACGCGCTGCCGGTCTCAGACTCCACCCCGACCCCTCTGCGAGAGCCTTTGTAACCCAGGGAACCCGCGGACATTCTGCTCGTGGTGCCGGCAGGGTAGCGCCAACACGGGCGCAAACCAAGAGGCGAAGTAGAGCAGGGCGCTTTGGCCCCGGGGCGAGCCCGAAGACGCTGGCCCGGGACCCTCACTGGGTCGTCCTCGTCCCACCGACTCTTTTCTGCTTTCCTCTATCCTGCCCGCGCCTTCTTCCTTTATCCTGCCCGGACTCATCTTCTCACGTCGGCTCCCCGCCTCTCCTGGGAGCTTCCTTTTCCCTCAGCTCCTCCCCGCCCCTCAGGGGACCTGTCCCCCTTCTTACCCCTCCCCCACCCCGGAGGCCGGGCTGGACGCGACCCAGAGCCGCCACTGCCCGCTTCTGCCACTCAATGGAGGACGGTCTGCTGGAGATCATGACCAAGGACGGCGGCGACATGCCGGCGCCTCTGGAGGTGTCCACCGTGCCTGCCGTAGGGGACGTGATCTCCGGGGAGTACAACGGCGGCATGAAGGAACTGATGGAGCACCTGAAGGCCCAGCTGCAGGCCCTGTTTGAGGACGTGAGGGCCATGCGAGGGGCCCTGGACGAGCAGGCCTCGCACATCCAGGTGCTCTCGGACGACGTGTGCGCCAACCAGCGGGCCATCGTCTCCATGTGCCAGATTATGACCACCGCGCCCCGTCAGGGTGGCTTGGGCGTGGTCGGTGGCAAGGGGAGCTTCCAGGGTGTCCCCAAAGAGCCGGCGATCCCTTCGCCTGGGATCGGGGATAACAGCATGCTGGGTCAAGATCCCGAGGACGAGGACGACGATGACGAACAGGAGGAGAAAGGGATGCCTAGCCCCGCCACACCCACCAGTCACTGTGAGCGCTCGGAGAGCCCCCGAGCTGGTCTCCTTGGGGGGGACGGGCCACTTGTGGAGCCCCCCGACCTGCCTGACATTACCCTGCTGCAGTTGGAGGGCGAGGCCTCCCTGTGAGGGGACTCTGTGGGGGCACTAACTTCCTGGGCTGGCTTTGGGTTTCCCAGTGCATGACGCGAGGGGACTGAACGGCGCGGTGCAGCATGCTTCACTCCGACAGCTGCTATTTTGGGTCAGGTAGAGAGAGACTCCCTCAAGGAACGATTCGTAGGGTGAATGACTTTGGGAGCATCAAGAATTATTTTTGCCCAACCAAGCGTTATAGCAAACTGCGGAAAGGTGAGGTCCCAGGAGAGGAAGTGCCCATCTCTGGACTCCCATCCATCCCTTTCCCTGCCCATTCCCCTCCCCAAGGCAACAGGAGAACCCCTGAATTATGTAAATAAAATACTGCTTTTTCTATTGTGAAAAAGGACTTATCTAGGACTTTGGCAAATAATCTCTAACGTTTTACCTAGAAAATAAGGAATTGGGGTATTCTGTTCTGGCAACAGGAAATTTACCCTTCTGCTGAAATCCAAGACATTCAGTGCTCTGCAGAAGCCTCTCCCCCTCACAGATCTCTGCAGCTGCTGATTGGTAAAGGAAGCTTGAGGAGGGAACTGCAGCCCTAGGAATCTGGGTGAATGGGGTTCCCAGGGCCTCTGGGCTGGGAGGAGCTGGCTATGAATGTGCATGAAGACATAATAGCCCAACTTCTAGGATTTTGCATGCAGAGCGGACCCTGCCTTGCCACGCAACTGACTTCATCTGGGATTGCTTTTCCACTCACTGGGGCTTAGAGAACAAAGAGCCCAGTTCACAGGCAGAGACTGAGGGTGCTCAGCAACAGCCCAGATTTAGGGGACGTTTGAGGGACTCTTGGGGGCTGCAGCCAAAAACTGTCTCTACTGGCTACACCTGCTTCACTTCAGTTCCTTTTTCTGTCAATATGTCCCTGCCCGCTGCCTCTCGGTGTTGCCTCCATAATGTCTTGTGTGTGCTATGTGTGTCCACTTGTGTAGTAGTGTGTGAGCCCTGAGGGGCAGGGCTTTGGCTCTGGTGTTAGGTTCAGCGGGCTTCAGACCCTTCTGTGAGCCCCAAGCTATCATGGCACTCCCCCCTCCCCTGGCCCCCTGCGTCCCTTTCCCAACCAGGGCATGGAGCATGTGGCTGTCCTGAGGTTCCTTAATTGATGTGCCTCCCTCCTACCTTCTGAAGTGGTGACTTTCTGTGCCCTTTCCTTCCTTTATGTATTCCTTCTCAATGCTTTCCTTGGTGTTAACCTTAATAAAAAGGCGTCATTTCCCTCCTTGCTGACTGGTACTAAGGGTATATCAGGGTGGGGCTTCTGGGCCCATTGCATGAACCAGGGCTTAATGGGAAATGTAGGGACCATGCCTTCCCTCCCCTCTCCTTGCCTCCAGTTCCGAGGAGTTGACTGTCCTTGTCTGGTTAGGACAGGCACTGCCAACTCTGCTGCTTTCCCTTCTGCCTTGGACCTTGATCTGAAGCTGGATGGGGGTGAGAATGGGGGGAAGAAAAGGGTATGTGTTGAGATTTCCAAACTAACAAAGGGTATTTAGTCAGCCCTCCACATGTGCAAGGGACTTCTTTTCAGCAAAGCATCTGCCCCCTGCAAGATGATTTCTGAATCTGAGTCCTGGAATGGCAGGCATAACACCTGTTCCATGGAAGGGGTGAGGTGGGGGGTATTGTTCTGGAGGGATTGCCCAGGATCTCTGGGAGTAGAGTGACACATCATAAAGGAAACCACAATAACTGCCTCAAGCCTCTAGTGGAGGATGCCGGTAAGGTGTTTCCCAGAGAGAGCTTCAACTGACATCAGTTCTAGGCTGCTCCCTTGGGCAATGGAGATTTCCTGAGGCTGTCCGGGAACAAAATGAGAGCTGAATTATCTGGGGTGATGTGTGTATGTTTGTGCGTGTGTGTGTGTGTGTGTGTGTGTGTGTGTATATACATACACTTACTGTTGCTTGTTGCAGAGGTAGAAAGAGCACCGAAGGCACAGATCTGGGCTTGAATTTCTGTTCCAACACTGAATTGACTGCTTGCAACTTAGTTTCTGGATATATAAAATAGGAATAAAAAGTTTTGGGGGAGAACAATATATACGAACCCTAGGAATTCTTGTGCAAATGTTAGTTTCTTCATAGTTCTCTTCTGATGGGGGTGAGGGTGACTTACTCCTCTAGGAAAGCAAGACTACCCAGGGAAGTTTCTAGATACTCTTTTAATAGACTCTTTCCCTATCTAAAGAACCCTTATCCTCCAGGATAGAATGAAGGAATGGGTATAGTAAGATTCCCAAGCTAGCATGGGTCTTTTCATCCTAAATATCATGTAGTTTTAGTCCAAAAGGTCTTGAGGGCTAGTCCTGTGTGCACTGGATGGCCAGAGGAAGCCTTGACATATATACAGTGGTTGGGAAATGTGTTTGGGAGCTCTAGGGACTGGGAGATGATAGGTTCCTGTTACAGTTCCAGCATTCAGCAAGAATAACAATAATAATAGCTATCATTTATCAAGCATTTACTGTATGCCAGATACGGTACCCAATTTTTGTCTCCCAACAATCCTATAAAGGAGGCAATATTATTATTTCACATTACATTTCAGAAATAGACTCAACACTTGCTCAAGGTCACAGACTGGTGCTTGGAAGAGCCAGGATTTAAACCTGTGTCTGTCTAATTGAAAGAGCTAATTGCTCTCTTATTTGGATCTTCAGATCCCTAAGTTCCCAATCATAAGCATAAAAGAGTCCTGAAAAGGAATCAACCTTAATTTAGTCACTTTCATCCTCTCAGTTCAGATTTTGGTAAGTGACCCTTCTCGGAGTCCAGTGTGTGATAAACACCCTAATGGAACCAAGAAGATGACTTTCTGGAGTCCAGTGTGTGATAAACACCCTAATGGAACCAAGAAGATGACCTTGAGAAGAAGAGGCCAATGCTCCCAGGTATCCCCTGACAGAGCTAGTCTTTGGGATCCTTTCCTGTTCCTTGTAGCTCAGATTCTCCATTTGTTGACATGAATTCTAAAGGAAGCTTAGTACTTTAACATGTGTAGATGGTTCTGGTTAATTCCTTGAACCTTTGACTCTTCCTGTCCCCACTGTTTTAAATGTGTCATCAGTCCCTTATGTTAGAGCCTCTACTTCCTCCAAATTTAGATAGATTAAAAAAAAAAAAAAAAACACTGCACCAACAACTCACAGGGATCCAGTACAGGTTGTTCCCCCACATCTTCTATCCTCCTTATTCCCCACTAACAGCTCTTACATTTTCTCTATGGAATGCTCCTGATTAGTGAATTTCAGCTGAGATTTCTAACCAGAGACTCACTATTGGAACTCAGGGGGCTGCAACTTTTTGAAATCAAATGCGATACTGTGCAAGGATCTTCATTCTTCAGAGAGAAGGTCCCCTGCTCCAACCTAATCCTTAAAATGTAAGAATTAAGTACAAGTAAGATCACCGAGAAAGGATGAGTCTTTTTAACTTGAAAAATAAAAGAAGAAATGACCTTACTTCACCTTGTACTCCTGGAATCCTTGTTTTTGGAGCATTTCCCACATGGAACTGGAAATCTTCGTATAAATCTTATTATTCACCACCTATCAAACAAGTTCAAATCATACTGACACCTATCATGTACTAAAAATCCTGTTTCCCGTTGCTTCCAAGTCTGCAGAGCATTGCTGATGTATAAGAGGTGAGAAAATGATTTCCTCCAAGGCTTCATGCTATACTTCATGTCTAGGCCCAACACAATACTGCTGGACCTCAGCACAACTCTGTTTCCAGCACTCCCATTTCCCACTGGTCTAAGGGGCCTCTCTCAGGGTTTAGCTCTTAACCTTAAAATGAAAAAAAAAAAAAAGTGCAACTTCTTAGAAATAAGCTACAACTATAGCTTGTATAACTACGTAACTATTCTCTAAAAGCACTTAGAGAATTCATTACTTTCCTAAGATGCAGACTGGTCTCCAAGGTAAACATGCAGTTTTAGGTGATCTTAGCATCACCACAGATTATGGTCTCTGCTTGATATGTGTAATGAAATAGTTCACCTAAAAGTTTTCCCAGAACTAAGCAACAGTTATTACTCAAATATATATTTTATATTTTTTAGTTGTTGATGTATCTTTTATTTATTTATATGTGGTGCCAAGGACTGAACCCAGTGCCTCATGCATGCTAGGCAAGTGCTCTATCACTGAGCCACAAACCCAGCCCACTCAAATATATTTAAGTCTATACTTCTTAAAAGATATAAAAGTGCTTTCATTGAAAGGCAAGTTTTTATAAGCATCTTTCCTCATCTACATGCTTAGAAATAGAAATTCAGCCAAGATGTCCTGCTACAGTAAGAAATGATAGAAACACAGAAGCAGTGTTCTTCAATCTTTGATTCTTGTTATCCCTCGTCACCACTTCTAGATTGTCTCCAGAAGGTGAATTCCCTCAGGAAAAATGAAAACCACATAAAAAAACTGAAAAACAAAACAAAAAAAACAAACCCAGCCTTTTCTGCTTGGAAGCGCTGTGCTTATGGAAGGAACCCTGCTCTGTAAATAATGCTGTAATGGTGCCACCTGTCGAGGAATAGGGACATTACAAGGAGAGCCTCAGGGAATTTATGACTTTGACTTCAGCAGGCACTATCAAATGCCTACTAACGGCCTGGCTCTTTGCCAAATGGTGGGTAGTGAGGAGAGACTGGGAAACAGAATAAACAGAATGCATTTGAAGAATATAACAACTCAATAAATGGCTAGATGTTTTTCCACAGCCTCTTTCACACCTCTGATTCAAAGGTTGATCTTCCTAAACCAGAGCTCTGAACATTCATTCTCTGCAGTCTGCATCATGTCCCCAGTGCTCCCTGAATTAAGTATAAGATCTGGTGTGTTTGTGGTGGGTCAAGGTCCTTGCTAATAAGACCTTGGCATACTTCCCACCTCATGTATTTCATTTCCCAACTGCATTTTCTAGACGCTATTCCATCAGGTCAGAAGCCCATGTGATCCAAGTCAGAGCTGGAAATGATGCCTAAGGGCATTCCAACTTCTTTGATCCCTAAATGAACAGTCTGGATCAATCCTGCTGGCCCCTTGTTCCACATCTCCTCGACACTTTTCCCAAGAACCGTCAGATGCCAGTCTCTTCTCCTGAACTTCTGAACGGGAAATCCTCAGAAATAGTATGTGAAGCTTTTTGATTATGATTTTGTACTTTTATTTCTAGCAACACGGTTAATAGTTTTCATCAAATTCTTAAAGAGGTCTGCAAAGCCCAAAATGGTAGCAAACGTAGTTAAAATATGATATTCACAATTCCTCATTGTCCTGTATCTGGTTCTTCCATTATTCTTTCTTTTCTACTCTATCCTGTCTCTGTCATCCTGTTGGAATCCTATCCATTCTTGGAGGCCCCTCAACAATCCCTCTTCATGGAGCCTTCCCTCATGTGATCTTTTCCTCCTTTCAATGCCCAAATCATTTCATTTGTGCCTATTTTGGGAACAATAAATACACTTTGCCTTACTTTTATTATTCTTTAAATGCTTTTGTTGTCCCTCCTTCCAGATTTTGAGTATCTTGAGGACTGGAACTGCTCTCTCATGTTCATAGTCTCTGAAGTATCTACCTTATTTTGACCCTTAGGCCTCATTGCTTTTATGGCACATCACTATTTTAGGTACGTCTAAGAAAAGAAAAAATACCACCTAATAAATAATCACTGTGCTTTCATATGTATTTTAGTTTCATTCTTATTTTAAAAGCTCTTTTAGGCTTATTTAGAAATAGAACTTTGAAAATATCTCTACTGTGTACACAAATATAACTGAATGTCATTATGTTATTATAATTTTTTCATCTTGAGTCTGACACTTCTGAGTCACTTTTTGACTCAGAGTTGTCTATATTTTTCCATGCATTTCTATTCTCTGGGGCCATGTTGAGCATTAGTGAAGCAGCATTTCTTACAAAGCAAAAAGAATGAGTCCTTCAATATTATCTCTGGGAATGTCCTCCAGGCCACAATATCTAGTCTGAAAGTTTTAATGCTGGCCCTGTTTTGAGCCTGTCAGAAAGTGTCCAGGGAAAGTGTTTAGACAACTTCCCAGACTAATATCCCTTCAAAGAGTCCTTAAGTGGTTACCTAACTGAAACATCAAGGGATTGCAGACTTCCAGTCACGCCACTTAGAACAACAGCTAGGTTCAGGCATGTGCAGGCATGACAGCTGTGTCACGACAGCTGCTTGGCCAACAGTAATTGTGAGTTGTCATCAGTTATAAGACACATTCCAGCTCAGAGATGTTAAAATATGGGGGCAATTTGTGAAAACTGTGAATCTTCAAAACTGTTATTGCTGAAAGAAAGCTTAGAGATGATCATAGAACTATTTTATATGTAACTCAGATGTCTGAGGGATTTCCCATGTTTGTTTGTGATCTGATTAAATTGGACTCAAATCTCAATTCCCAAACCTGGGAAGTCCACAACATTCCACATGGCTCAGTGTCCAGATGTTTGTTTTCCTCCCAGTTTTCTCTGCATCCACACTCTGAGCCCATGCAGGTTGCCTCTCTTTGATTGCTTGTCAACTCCAAGACACACAAAACAGTGCTTTCACTGGTTTTAAGAAGTTTAATCCTACCAGGTCCTTAATTAATTAATTAAATTAATTAAATTAAATTAATTAAATTAATTAATTAATTGATGTATTTTACTGTAGACTTGAATAGAAAAATTGGGGTTGGGACAGGGGAGAGGATGGGAGAGTAATCATAAGGAAAGTCCCATGCAAGAGTTCATGATTTTCACAATTTTCTCTGCCCTATCCTTCCTTTTCTCTCTTCTTCCTTCTGCCTGCCTGCTCCAGAATAATAAGCAAATTTCTTCTCATATTTTGAGAAAAATAGTTTATTTTGCATTTAGCCCTCTGGGTGGGAATAAGTTGTCTTAATTTTACCCCAATACTTTTTTTTTTTAAAAAAGAACAGTCTGCTTCTAAGAGGACTGCCCAAGAATAAGTATTAATTACATCATTGCACATAAGGACATAGATGGACGACACACTTAAGGTTGCACAGTTAATGACAGCATTGGGAACACAACTCTGTTCACCTGAATGGCAGACTGGTGACTTTTCCCAATTAAATAGTACTGCACCTTACTCTGCTGTAAGTAGTTATGGTGTGTGAGGGGAAGTTTGTTGTTGCTGCAATTCAGCTTTGAGAATAAAAAGAAAGTCACAATTCCTTTTATGACCAGTGAACAATTCTTATGGGCATGCTGGAAAAAAGACATCCAAGAAGAGAACCCTGCTGAGTGATCTATCAGCAATTATTTACCAACTGCCTATGATGCCTTGTGGAAGGTGGTGGGCAATGGAGCACACTCCAAGCTGTCATGGTCCCTGCCATTAAGGAGCTCATAGATGAATGATATGTTCTTGAATTGGGACAGAATGCTTCAATCAGAAGATTGAAGAGAAAAATACCTGTTTTCTAGCTGACTTGAGAACACTTCAATTTTAAAATGGGCATGATGTGGCGGGGAGAGGAGGTGCATATGTAGGTAGCACAAGGTAAAATGGAGAAGAGAATAAACAGTACTCAGAAAGCTCCCCACATTTTATACTATGGAGGACATCCAGTATGACACTGTAAGAAAAGCAGTAGCAGAGGCAGCATTTGGAAATTCTCTGAAGAAAGTAAGTAGAGAGGGGTTTGTCAAACAAACAAAAAGCAACAAAACAAAACCCCAACTACAGATGACCTTCACACCAATGCAAAAAGTACAGGCAATGCAAAAAAATATTTTGAGATTTTATACAATGGGGAAAATAATGTCTCACAGATATAAAGAAACACATAGGATGGGATTCACTTCTTGAACATGGGAATGAGAAAAGGTCCAGTACATTGTTCCAACGAAACGAACTAAGTTCTTATGTGCAGCTGAAAAGTGGTAGCTGGTCATGGACACACACCAAGTATTTGTGGGGAACTTACTTCACGACAGAAGCAGTTTCTTTGCCATGATCTACCAAAAAATTAGCCTCTGCCTCCAGCATTTGTAAAATTCATGAAGGAAAGAAGAAAGAAAGGGGACCAGAGGGGCATGAGTAGGAAAGAAGAGACACAAGAAAATAGAAAAGAAAAGGATTGGAAAATCAGAACAGCACTTTACATTATGAAGATGGTCTTGTATGGAATTTTTATATCCCTGAGAATGGAAACAAGAAAGGAATTGTTTAGGTAAAAACAAAGGGGAAGAAAAGAGTCAATATCATTATAAAAATATTCCAGAGACAGACAAAACAGGCAAACTAGATTATAAATCTCAAGAACAAATTTTGAAACTGTTATAAAGCCAAATTCTAGAGGGAGGGGTAAGTTGATTTAAGGGAAATGTCATTGCTAGCAAGAGTGACGTAGCACACTGCTGCCCTGGATCTAATTCTGTTCCTCAGTGATGGATGTGGTTAGTGAAATAGGAGTGAGAAAATTTTTGAGACAAAGTAACCACATCATCGAGTTCTTGATAGTCACGGAGAATAAGGTGAACTATATGTCCAGGAGTGTGGGAAAGCTGACTTCAAATAATTAAAAGATGAATTCCATAGCCTGAAACTGTATAGGGTGAAAGGCTAAAAGAAGATGACATTTAGTCAATACAATTACTTTGGAGTCCAATAGACAAGAGTGGACGGATTGGCTAGAGCAATCTCGTCAATAAAGTCAGATTTAGAGTTGTCAGGCAGAGAGCAGGCACAACTAAGAGAGTGGGACTCAAATTTTAATGCTTGCAAAAGCACCATAATGAAAAAACTGAGGAACCCGATTACTGAAAAATTAAAGACTACTAGGCATCAGTGTGATGTAGTAGATTAAATCTTAACATCCAGGAGTGTGGATGGAGCTGAAAACCATGCTTAGTGAAAAAGTAAGACATAGAATGAGATACATAACTCAGTAATTTTGGAGTATATTTAAATATACATGTCCACAAAACAACTATCTGTAGAAGACACAAACAAATATACACATTATGCACACTAGAAAATTGTTTTTCATGAGGATAAAAAGGGCAGTGGAAATGAAAGATAAAAACAAAACAAGAGGGTCTTTAGGCACCGATGATATAGTGTGCCAAGAACTGGAGTATGATTAACTCAATCCTTTGAGAAACCACCACAAAAACACCCAACAAACAAACATATCAGAATAACACCTGGAAGAAAAGGGCTGGAATGAGGAAAAACTTGCAAAAACAAAACAAAACAAAAATCCCCAAACAAAACCCTGACATCAAAACCGGCTTGTTATTCCAAATAAGTACAAAAAAGAGATGTTTGATGCTTGGGGTACATTGGGTGCTGCTCATAGTTGGCAGGGGATAGTAACTTTTCCGTAAGTGCTGACGGAGGTGCTTGAAATACTTTCTTATTCAATCCTAATAACCGTACTAGGACTTCATTGTCTTAGTTAACAGTCTTTGCGTGCAAGAAACAGAAATCTATTTGAGATAACTTTAAGCAAAAAATGGAGTTTACAATGAAGATGTAGGTTATTTCACAGAACCCACAAGCAAGAATTCAGCTGGGCATCTAAGGCTGACCAAAATCAGGGCAGCGATTATTTCATTCTTTCTCTGGAGACATGGCATTTTATCTCTGCTTTCTTTGGACTTCTGACTTCAACTTATCATCTCTATATGCCAACATTTTCTGCTTCTTCGTGTACATCACAGAAGACAGATGATCCACAGCTTGAGTCTCCACCTGTTCCCGTCAGCAATGGCGTTACCTACTGCGTACCAATTCAAATTCTTAGGAAAGATGACTGTCATGGTTTAGATATGAAGTATTTCCCCAAAGCTCATGTACGAGACAATGTAAGAATGTTAAAGGTAAAATGATTAGGTTATGAGAACGTTAACAGTGGATTAATCCACTGATATGAATTAACTGGGTGATAACTTTAAGCAGTAGTTTGTGGTAGAAGTAAGTCACTGGGGGCATGCCTTTGGGGTTTATGTTTTGTCCCTGGTGAGCAGAGCAATCTGCCTGCTTCTTGGTGCCACTTTCTGAGTTGCTTTCCTTTTTTGCCATGCCCTTGTGCCATGATGTTCTGCCTCACCTCAGCCCAGAGCCATGGTGTCTGCTGACCATGGACTGAATTCCCGAAACTGTGAGTCAAAATAACTATTCCTCTTTTACATTGTTTTTTTTTTGTCATGTCTTTTGGTCATAGCAATGAAAAAGCAAACGGGGACAGTGACTATATTTTGAGCCAGTTTGGTTGTGTCAATTGTGGTGATAGGGGATGGATGGATTTATCGTGGTATTAATTTGGTCGCCAGGGCCTTCTCTTGTGGGAAAGGAAGAAGATTCTTGGAAAATGGGCTGTGTAGCATCGCTGACACTCTCCAAAATATCTATACAGCTCATAGGTTTATTAAGTGAATGAACAAATCACATGAAATCCAATTTTGTCCATCTCCAGAGCCCATGCAAATTCTACTACAACATATAGCCTTTTATGTGTTTATACTCGAGATAACTTTCTATTGCCCAGTAAATAGAAATGGTCTTATATTAGGGTATCCCTAGAAAAAACAAGGCATACCCAAATTAGTATAATTTGAAGAGTTTACAAAATTATTTACAAAGGCATGGATGGGTTACAGGGAATTCATAAGGAATCTAGTATCAGAGCAGCTGTGCATGAAGAGGTAAAGGGAAGAGCTGATTCTAGAACATGGAAATAATTAGGTCCAGAGTGCCATGTGAAGGGAGCAGAGATCTTAGGAAAAAGGACTCAACTGAGCTTGTCACAATCCTCACGAAAAAAGAGCTGGAGGATTTATTGTCCAAACCGCCTTGCCCTGCTTCCTTCTGATTTACCTTTTATTTATTGGCTGAACTCAATAGAAAGCAGAGGTAAGAAAACCTATTGATAAGGTAGGTGCAGGTCAGACTCCTAAGCCCAGGGCTGTGTGAAGAGGGTGAGAGATTGATTTTTTAAAAAAAATATTTTAGTTGTAGATGGTCACAATACCTTTGTTTTATTTTTGTGTGGGCTGAGGATTGAACCAGTGCCTCACACATCACGTGCTAGGCAGATGCTCTTATCACTGAGCTACAACCCCAACCCTGATTTTTTTTTTTTCTTTAGGGATTGATCTTAAGAGGCAAACGAAATATGCTTTTAGACTGGAAAAATTAAAACAAATATGCATAATCATATTGGAAACCCCAAAAGATGAGATTTTTAAGAGTGCTCTTAGAGGTTCTAAATATGTTTAATTTTCACGTTCTTGATAAACCATAACCTAAACTATTTCAGAAAAGGTATCAACAGGTTCCTCAGAGACTTTCTTGGGGGTTCATACTCTGAACATTTCCCATCTTCTCCCGTCAGAACAGCTTTGCTTTATTTGGTTAACACATCAGGATTGAGGAAATAGCACTATAGCATCTGCTATGGCCAGGTATTATGCCAAAGATTAAAATATGAATTACACACTAGCAGGGAAGACAGAAAAATAAATTAGAAAACGATATGGGAGTACAGTGACAGGAAAAGGCACAGATTACCAAGGGTACTCAAAGATAGGTCTAGTAAATTCAGAAAGAGGTTGAGGTCAAGGGAGGTTGCCTGTAGTGGGTAATTGAAAAAGGGAGGTAAAACAGCTTAGAGGACACTGCAGTTTTTCGCAGGCGGGAAGACGAGCTCAACGTTACACAACTCGCTAAAAATGGGGTTATCATTTAGGATTAGACTTCGGATCCGTGCAGGTGACAGAAGGCTACCAAGCCTCGGAGGGAATCGTAAAAGTCTTTGTTCAGGCCTGCCTACAGCCTTGCTCCGCCCATCTCCCACCCTCTGTCAAAGGGGCGCGGCATCTCAACAAATCCACTCGGCTGGGAGGGTATCCCAAGTCCCAACGTCCGCATTTACAGCTGCAGGAGACCGCAGCAGCCGCAATAATTTCCCAAAATAGAATGTGTTTCCCAGAGGTTCACAAATTAGCTCAATTCTACCCGGGCGGGGCGGTCAAGGAGAAGGCGCTCATTGGTTGCCACAACGACCATCCAAGAGGCCGAGGAAGGCTGATTGGCCGCAGGCCCCCAGCGAGGGCCACGCCCACTCCCTTTCGGGGTTCTAATCGGGTCAGGGCCCCACAGCCTCACGGGTAGTTTGGGCGTCCGTCACGAAGTCGGGCGGGGGAACATGGCGTCGGTGTCGCCTTATGATGTGAGGGCGTTGAGGCTCAGGGTATAGCCGGTAGTCGGGAATGTCTGGATTCCCTCCCCACATTTTGAGCCTTAGGCCGGAGCCGTGGTAACTCTCGAGTGTGGCTGCGCGCCCTTCGGCTCTGCATCCGAAAACGAGAGGGGACAGGGCAGCTTCTTGTTATTGCATCTGTATAGGTTTTCTCAGACGCTGGGGGGCACTTAGTGTCCTTCCAGGGACCAGGTGTGAGGGTGCGGTGGGGAGACGCGGCCGGGGTGGTAGCTTTTCAAGTTCCTCTCGCGTCGCTTCCCGCCTGGGCCCGGGCCTTGAACGAGAAAGTGTTCGCCCTTGAGAAGACAGTTCTAGGTCACTCCGGGCCTGCTTTTCCAGCATTGCGGGCTCCAATTAACCTTCTGTCATCATATTGAACGCACGATTTCTACAACGAATCAGGCGACTCTTGCATGGAATTTTACCCTCCTTCCCGATTCCTGATTCCTGCAACCTCCGCTTGTTCTTCAAAGCTTAGCTAATAACCTCGACACAAAAGCCTGCCCCATTCTTCCGAACCTCCCTTAGGAGTGCAGGCTCTTGAACCTGCGCACCATTTTAAATGCTGTTAATTTTAAACAAATTACTTAACGTCTGGGAGCCTGTTTTTTTTTTCATGTCATAAAGTTTTGTGAGGATTAAATGTAAAGTTCTTAGAATATAAGTACTTAATAAATGTGAGTTTGCTTAGTGTTACCATTATTTTTTCTTATCTGCCCTACAAGACTTTGAGATCCTTAAAAGTTGAAACAGACCTTGTTTATAATCTTAGTATCTGCCAGTGCCCAGACTGTCAAGTGCAGAAATTCTCAGTTTTTCATTTTATTTTTAAAAATTGTTTGTTTTGTTTTGTTTTTTTTTTTTCCATTGCTGGGATGGAGCCCAGGGCATTTGTTCATGCTAGTCAAACTACCAACCTAGATATATCCTCAGTCTTCAGAAAACTTTTTTTTAAAAAATCACCTTTTTTCCTTTTGCTTTCCTCCCCACCCCCCACGCCCTTTTAAAGGCTCCTCGACAGAGGAATTTTTAAACCTAGAGAATAAGCTAAGGCCCTAGGGGGGAAAGTCAAGTCCCTTTTTATGTTATCCATGGTGACCATAAAGGCCTTAATATTCCTCTTAGCTTAACAAACTTCCCGCAGGTTTCTTCTTAACTGTAAGTCCCTTTTCTTAGAGCATTTACTTCAGAAAACTTGTAATTACTGTTTCTCTGCCCCTTTGATATGTATATAAATCTTATAAGCCTATTGCTCTTTTACTGCCCAAGGAATGTCTTTCTCAGGACTTGGAACCCTAATAATTACCATGGTAATTATTAGGGAAGAGAGTGCTCCAATCCCTGTGGGAGGATAGGAACCTAATAGGAAGGTTGTAAAGCTATTTGTCTTGAAGACACAAGTAAGTTTACTTTTCCATTATGGTCAGGCCAACTCCCAAGCAAGGGAACCAGATTTTAAATCTCTCCCAACCCTTTGTTTTTGTGGACTTGAGTTCATTTCCAATTGCAATAGTCTTGAAGACTTTTTTGCCCATTTAACTGGTGCAGTGTTTCTTTAGCAAGAGAAACCTCAAGATTCTGCATTTATTGTTTTTTTTTCTCCATAACAATGTGGACTCATTTCTTCCTTCTTGGTTAGAAA
The DNA here is from genome assembly GCA_020662805.1 of Glaucomys volans. NCBI lineage: Eukaryota > Metazoa > Chordata > Mammalia > Rodentia > Sciuridae > Glaucomys > Glaucomys volans. The sequence continues at coordinate 39,202 of JAJEJO010049222.1, forward strand.
ATGTTTCACATTCTCTGATTTCTAGAGGTTAACTAATTTGCACTCTGAAGAGTGAAGCTACTACTTCAAGTCATAGTAAAGGGTAGTATGTGATGTGCAGGAGGTGGAACTACCCAGGTAGTACATCTCTTTGAGGGCATCCCAAATGATGTGTGCTCATAGTATGGAATTAGCATTGAAAAATAAAGAACAGACCAGCCCTCTTCCCCCTCTTTTTTATTAAAAGGACTTAAGAAAAACACAGTTATCAAAGCTGCTGACAATGTAGGATATGTTAAGGAAGGATGGTTTGGTTAAGGAGAGAAGCTAGAGGGAGCCAGAGAGGAAAAGGTTGCAAATAAAAAGGCTTCTGCAATGGTGGAGATACCTGTTTAAGATGAGGAGGTAAGGTGGGGCATGTTTGAGTAGAAATGAAATGAAAAGAAAGATGGAAGAGAAAAGGCCAGTAAGCAGGGAGGGGTGCCAGTTTGGAGTACGGTTAACAGAGAAGGAAATGGGTAGCTTGAGGAGTTTGATAGAAGCACTTACTACTTGCATGAGAAGGGAAATATCAGCGAGATAGTCATCTTACTAAAGGAACCTAAGGATTTAGGAGAAGTACTTTGACGTACTGATTTCTCTCACCCACCCTTCTCTACAACACACACGCACAAACAAGTTGAGTGTAGTGTTGGCATTTAGAGGTACTACAAATCCCCCCTCACTGGCTTATGGGAGTTAAGATTGATTCAACTTGTTGATTTTTTAAAAATTTTCTCTGATTTTCTTAATGTCAGCACTATTCCCTAGTTCCCTTTTTCTTACTTCTTCACATACTTTTTTCTTACATAAAGTGACTGAGAGCAGATCTAGGAAATGAGAATAGATTGGGAGAAAGAAAAACAGACTAAAAAATTGAAAGAGAAAGAAAGTTTGCTCCTAAAGGTATATTCTAAATTCAGGCTGGAAGGTATCATGTCAACATATTATATAAATAAAATTCAGTTAAGTGTATTATTTATTAAATCCTATTGTGAGAACTTAGAAAAATTCACAAGTCTCAAATTCTCTTGAGAACGGATAAAAGGAAAACAATGCTGGAAGTGAAGTCAGAGAGAGAAACCTTAGGCATTAGGAGGAACTTCCAGATCTGAGTCCAGTACCATGGAAGCTCTCATGGAGCCTTTCAGCATTGGAGAGTTATTCACTTGTCCAAGTTGGGAAAGGGGTAACCTCCCATCCCAGGGGAGGGAATTTCTTCTCCATGGGTCTTCCCGCTAGACAGACTCTGCCTGGGCCAGGCTGGCTCTCCCAAGGGCCCTCACCATGGCCCCCTTCATTTCCTTATTGCGCAAACTATAGATGATAGGGTTGCACATGGGGGTGATGATGGTGTAGAGGAGGGAGAAAGGCTTGTCTTTGTCAGGCCCATGTGTGCTGCGGGGATTCATGTAGGAGAACATAGCCGAGGTGTAGAAGAAGACAACCACAGTCAGGTGTGAGGCACACGTGGAGAAAGTCTTCCCTCGACCTGAGGAGGAGGCTCTGCCCAGGATGGAGGTCAGGATGCGGGCATAGGAGGTGACAATGAGCACCATGGGGCTGAGCAGCACCACGATGGCATCGGCAAATATCACTTTTAGACTAAATAGAGGGTCCCCACAGGAGAGGGCAATCACTATGGGGGCCTCACAGAAGAAGTTCTCTACGTGGTTGTCTCTGCAGAAGGGATTCCTGAATGACATATACTCAAGAAAGATGCCATTGATCATCCCAAAGAACCAGGAAGTACCCACCAACTTTATACAGACCTGTCGACTCATGATCTGAGCATAGCTAAGTGGCTGGCAGATAGCAACATAACGGTCATAGGCCATGAATGCCAAGAGGATGCACTCAGCCACTCCCACGAAGAAGACCAAGTACATCTGGGTCATGCAAGAGACAAAGGAAACAGTATGGTTCTTGGCTACCAGGTGGATCAACATCTGTGGGATGGTGGTAGTGATGAAGCAGACATCCAGGAAAGACAGGTGACCAAGGAAGAAGTACATGGGGCTGTTGAGCCTGGGGTCTGTCCAGGTGATGAAGATGATGAGGCCATTCATGGCCATGGCAAGGCCATAGAGGACTAGGAAGAGCGTGAAGAGCAATGCTCGAGTGGAAGGGTAGCTCTGCTCAAAGCCCACGAGAATGAAGTCTGTCACCGTGCTGACATTCCTGAGGTCCACCATCGGGGCATGCTTGAGTGGGGAAGACAGGAAAATCATAAGAGAGATAGTTAAATAGGAATGTAAGCTACTCACTTGTGCCCAGATACCCAACTATAAAAGCAGGGTGGATGAGTGGTGATCAATGTTTTGGAAACTAGTAAGATCTAACAGTCGGTGGTACAAGGAGATCATGAAAATGCCAGGGTCACCCCAGACTGTGTATATAGAATCATAATGTACGTGATGATTTTATTTTATTCTGATGTGAACTGGCCTCCACTGAAGTATTGCATCTATCCCAGGGCCCTTAATATTGAAGGATTAGCCACTATTCAGAACACATTCAGAGATTAAGAAATGAAATAGCTGTGCCTGGGACTTATGTCAAATGAGGAAAGGTTTAAGGAATTGAAGAAGGGAGTATTTGAAGGGAGAGGATTGTGGTTATTGACTTATAGAAGATCATATTTTGGAAGAATTCAAGACATAATTGAAGGTATTTATTTTTAGAAGAAAAATATGCTCAGCCCTTACCTAATTTAAGATGATGAATGGATTGAAGTTTCAGGGAAAATAACCTTCTGACAGAATTGTCCCTCAGGTGAGAATGCTTTGCACATTTCTGGAGACTATCACGTCCAGATTTTCCTCATAATCCACATTTTCCAAGACTCACTCATCTGGAAGTTGCTGTGATGGCACCAACCACCCATGTTGTGCATCCGGGACATACAGCTTAGTTGTGGGGGCTTGCATACTTTTTTTAAAAAAAATTATTTTAGATGTTGATGGACTTTTATTTTATTCATTTATTTATATGTGGTGCTGAGAACTGAACCCAGTGCCTCACATGTGCTAGGCAAGTTCTCTAGGGCTCTACCATTAAGCCAGCTAGTCTGAATGCTTTCTTAACAGGAGATAGTTTTCTCATTGGGATTAAAATTAGGGCTACATACCATGGGGCGGAAAGGATTCAACCATCTCTGTGAGAGAAGGGAACAAACAGGGCACAAACCCAACCTTTCTGGAATGGACCTTTGGAGAACTTTGATTCTTTGCTTCTAGGAGTAGATCTTTAGAGATGAGCACTCACATGTTCTTAACTCACTACTGGAAGTTGTTATGTTCATATTAAATCTCTTGACTTTTCTTCTTGTTTTGGAGTTAGGTTGTTTTGGATCCCTTTCACTTCTAGGTAATTAGAAATGATCAGTAATTCCTACTTAACTTACAATTCTGCCCACCACTCCTCATCTTTTATCTTCTACTTCCTTTTCTGTATAGTCTCATGCTATCTTCTCTGTTAGTTCCTTTTTTATTTTTCTACCTACTTCCAATCCTCCCTATTTTCTTCTTTCCCTTTCATCTCATCTTTGGTGATGCTTGCCTGCTATTTATCTCAGTCTGGATGAACTATCCCATCTTACTCTTATTTGTCAAGTTCTCATGTTTTCTGTCTGCATTTTAGAATCCACTTACCCTATCACTGCTCCTCCCCCTCTTCTCCTCCTCCCTCCTCTTCCTCCAGCTCCTCCTCCTTCCAGGGGCACTTAATCACTGACTTACTATTCCCAGGCGCTTTTTATTTATTTATTTTTTGGGGGACAGGGTCTTGCTAAGTTGCTTAGGATCTCACTAGGTTGCTGAGGCTGGCCTCAAACTTAATATCCCCCTGCCTCAGCCTCCTGAGTCACTGGGATTGTGGGCGTGAACCACCAAACCCGGCAATCACTACTATTCTTCACAGATCTCGATTCCCTCTAAGTCTGATTTCCTGCTAGGTCAAGGCAGTGTCTGGACAATTAGTCTATTCCTGTCATCTCCACTTTGGGATGTTCTTGTATCTAGGACTTGTCTTAAAGAAAAGGGGAGGGAAGGACAGAGAGCACTGTTTAAGATGTGCTTAGAAGGCTGCACTCATTGGCCATGTGGAGACTGAAGTCAGAGTTTGGGCAAGATCAGTCAGTGAGCTAGACTCCACAGAAGTCTGTGACTTGTCCAAGAAGAAAGTGAGGTTTGATCTGAAGAATCACTAGGAACTGCCAAAAGATAAATGGTTATCCGTGGTTCATGTTCATTGTGCCTAGCCTTGCTAGCCACCATTAAGGGTTAAGCATTTATCTAAGTAAATGAGATAATATAATGGAAATCACTTCCTACCTCATTCTGTTGCTCTTCTGGCAATGATATTTGTCACTGAACCACCATGCCAAGTAACAGAGAAGATCTCATGGTGTTTGACGAGGAGCTGGTCCAGGGAGGATGGTCTGACTTGTGTGGCCACTCTGTAAGAGAATGGTGTCTGATGACCTTGTTAATTCTTTGACATCTATACTATTACAGATAAATGTCTACTTAAACAATATTATTAAATTACATGTGTACAGCACTTTATAGCATAGGTGTGAAACCTTAGATGCTCCAAATTACCATTTGTTAGTACAAAATATTATGTCCCTTCTTTTCATCTTGTATATTTTGATCTTCTCAGATCTTCAAAATTTTATCTCTATGCTTGACTTAAAAATTGGGTCTTGGGCCGGGCACAGTGGCACACGCCTGTAATTCCAGTGACTTGGGAGGTTGAGGCAGGAGGATTGCGAGTTCAAAGCCAGCCTCAGCAACTTAGCGAGGCCCTAAGCAACTCAGGGAGACCCTGTCTCTAAATAGAATACAAAATAGGGCTGGGGATGTGGCTCAGTAGTGGAGTGCCCCTGGGTTCAATCCCTAGTACCAAAAACAAAAACAAAAAAAAATAAAATAAAAATTGTGTCTTGTCTGGGTGTGGTGGCACATGCCTGTAATCTCAGTGACTTGGGAGACTGAAGCAGGAGGATTGAAAGTTCAAAGCCAGCCTTTAGTGACTTAGTGAGGCCCTGAGCAGCTTAGTGTAAGATCCTGTCTCAAAATAGAAAATTAAAGGCCTGGGAATGTGGCTCAGTGGTTAAGTGCCCTTGGGTTCAATTCCTGGTACCAATAAAAAAATTACATGTCTTTCCATTAGTTGAAGAAATACCAGCAAGAACATAAGAAAAAAACTCCTTTAGCTTTAAATAAGCATCTATTATTTTGTAAAATAAAACTTGTCCTTATAAATATAATTTCTGACAAATAATCTTCTAAGAATGAGCTTCAGAAATTGTTGCTGTGTCTTCTAAATCTAATTTTGAACCTCTGAAATATACTTTTTATTGATTATCCTAATTAATGGCATGGTGATATTTAAATGGTTGTCTCTGTCTTGGAGGCGTGTGTGTGTTTGTGTGTGTGTGTGTGTGTGTGAAATTTCTTTGTTAAACCTGAAGATGATCATGATCTTTTTTTCCATAAAAAAAAATCTATCCATGACTTGTTGGGTTTCCTATTTAAAGAATTGAGGGTTTGTGATCTCATTTAAATTAACAATAATTTACAAAGTAGTTCATATCCATCATGGCATTTGAGCCTCCATTTTATTATTGTACCTTAATGATGTAATTTAATCTCATTGAAGAACTGCTGATAAGTTATGTTGCATAATGTAGCTGAACACAGTTTGGCAGGGAGAAAAGAATAGAGAATGAGTTTTCAGCTGTGGGTCTGGAGTGATGTCATAGTTGATTTAATTAACCTACTGTTCTGACCTATTTTAGAACCATCTGCAAGCAAAATAGAAACAGTCCATCAGTTCCAAGAGCCTCTCAAAAGGACAGTAATTTGTATTAGTGGAGCAACCACATGACAGTGGAAATAGGACTGTTTTGATTACTACATCCCTGGTTATCCATAGACTTAATTGGGTAAGAGAATAAAATTCTGGATGCTATTAGAGGTAGGGTAGGATGGGAAATGACTTCTTATATATTCCTGATGTTTTCTTCCATGTGAAGGGAGCTGTCTGATCTTTGCTTTCTTCCTTCGTACCACTGCAGGGAAAATGAGTGGCTTACCTGATTGGTGATTTTAGTGAAAGATTTTACCAATCTTTCACTTTCCTTTGAGTGGTTTCTGGACATGCTCTGCCCCTGTTTGGAAGGCTCTGTGGCTCTCCAGTGCTGCCAGTGACTGGGGAATAACTCTAACTCTTGGCTTCCATATTAGGAAGTCCATGTCAGCTTTGTTATTAATAAAGGTGATTTTTGGCCTTTATCTGTTGATTCTTTGTGTTATTTTCAGTTGATTCAGAACCAGAGTGGAATAGTAGTATTATTTAATGGACCCCCTCAAAGTCCCAAGCAATTATTATAAATAATATCACATATATGGAAATATAATTATAAACAAAGATATGGGATAAGAGTTTGGGTTTTAATAAAAAGAAACTCTAAGACATTGTAATGTGTGGCAGATCCTGGAAGGAAAAATTCGGTCAATACACGTTTTGAATTCTCACAGTAGCGTTGGTAAGTTAACAGAGAGGGGTGTACATTCCATGACCAAAGAAGCACAATGAACAAGCATGCTGTTGTAAACCAGACTGGTGGGAAAATGTCTCATTATCGTGATTCTTGTCCTATTTCCTGAGGAGGAGCAGGATATATTCAACAGCACAGTGTTCCTGTTGTTCTCCGAGCATGCTCTAACCACAGGAAATATGCTCTTTTGCAGAATTTTATTATTAATTCTATGGAACCCGTTTAGGAATGGGGTTAGTTGAGTTGTATGTAAACCCACCAACCTTGTTTAAATCATGTATATTTTTCTTAGAAAGTGTCAGTCTCTGTGAGATTTGGCTACTTTCTTGCAGTTTTGCTTTAAATAAAATGTGTCTCTCATAACTTCAAATTTTATACCACTTGAAACTGGGTTTCTTTTATGCATACTTAAATTTTTCTCGCTTTATATTAAATAACATCATTTCATGATTCAGAAAACCATGTGGTGGATTTAACCTGGGGTTCATGGCCCTTCCACCCCAGGGAATTGATAAATCTGTTTCAGAGTATCCATGCATCTTTGAAATATTACAGGAAAAGTTGTGTGTATTAGAGCATTTTCTTGGATACTCCATGATTTATCAGCTTCTAAATGGCAAAACTTTTGATTTAGAGATTAGAAGTCTTTATGTTCCCCCAGACTTCTTTTGGTTGAAGATTAAAGTACTCTTTTGTTTTGCTGAATTGTTTCCTCAATAGTTGCTGGCATGGAGAATTGAGCATCCAATCCTACCATCAGTAGCCTCTTTTTCTCATATTTTTATTGGTGTATTATAATTATATATAATTACCATGAGTAACTTCTTAATACTATAACTATCCCTGAGAAATCTCAACGGAGAGATCCAGGCAGTTTATTATTAGCTGTGGATTTGGCTCCCAACTGTTAAATGGGAGGGATCCTGGCTCTCACAAGTGGGATAGACCACGTGGTAAGCTCTTTTCTGTGGGCCACACAATGACCTTTGGCTTATAATGCTAAAAGTAACTGGAAGCCTTTTGGTTATTTCCCTGAAGGCCTATACTCCAATTTGGCCTTCACAATAAAAAGGAGAATAAACTGACCAAGGAACACAGAGAAATGAGTAGGGGTGTAGTGGAATAATTCAATGGTATATGTATGATTTAAGTTCAGAAAATGACAGTGGTTCTAAATCACCATAGAGACAATACTTCTGACCATAGGAGTAATTAGATCTTACCTAGAGATAATATATATATATATGTGTATATATATATATATTTATTTATTTTTGTTTTGTTTTGTTTTTGTTTTTGTTTTTGTTTTGTTTTGTTTTTACTGAGAGTGGGAAGTGGGAAGGGGGGAAAAACTACTAAACTGTAGCTTCAGAACACTTTAGGGAAGTTCATCCTGGGAAGTGCCTCTATGGTAACCATGGTGTTGCATTTCCTTCAAGGTCGGAAATGATAGCTGGAGGAACTTCCTGTTGTACAAGGGATTTTAAACATTGAAACGATGGGCAAAGGAGTATAGTTTCCTGCTCTGCAGGTTTTGAAACTATTTCCATGAAAGTTCCAGAATGTCAGGTCGAGTCTACAGCTGGTCTAGTACCAGGACAAAGGATGGTGGCCTGCACAGCTATCAGTGCCTCCAGGAGCATCCATGGCTCTTCCCCCAACTCTCCTTCCTTAGTTTATGGTAGTAACAAATCCTTAGTCACCAAGTCAGAAACTAAGAAGATACCTTTCAATTTCTCCTTTCTAACCTACATATTAAATTGCCATTAAATGCTCGCCAATATTCATCTTCCTGTACTCTCTTTCAGGCACCCTGTACTCCAGCTAAAACTTGTCTTTCCTAAGCTCTTTATAGTTTTTTTAAGCCTCCAAGTCTCTGCACATATTTCCCCCTCTTCCTGGAATTCACTCTCTCAACACTCTCCACCTGAAAAACTCCTGCTTCTACAAAACCAACTTGAACTCTTGCATCCAGAGTGAATGAAGCCTTTAGCAGTAACTCCTACCCAACCTCAGTTCATGTGAGAATTGCACTTGTTCCTGCTTCTACTAGAGGAACTACTCATCACATCTATAATGTCTTCCCCTCAGATTATGAACTCTTTAAATGTGGAGACCTTATATTCCTATCCCCTTGCACACTGCCCATCACAGCAATTTTTCAATATATTTGTTGAAAGAATGGTGGAATAAGTAATTTTCTATATAATTTAATGTTACCAATTATATCAACTTTATAAATAATCTCCTTTAAACCTGCTTTTCTTGTTTGTAAAATGAAAAAATACACATTTGCCTGATAGGTTTGTTGTAAAGATTAAGAGGAAATTTTTTCATTTAACCAAAATATGTGTGTGTGTGTGTGTGTGTGTGTGTGTGTGTAAATCTTATAGAACAGTATCTGCAATAGGGAAGGTGCACAATAAATTGTAATTTACTGCCCCTTTTCCTAGGTCAATGAATAAATGAAAAAAATTAATTAGGTCACTTATGTTTTTAAAAGTCAGTAATCCTCAAAGTACCTGAATTTTTTAAAAAATGAACTCCACCAATTAAAAATGTATTCCTTAAGCATTATTAAGTGCTACAGATTCTGTGTCCTGGCAGAGAATACAGCACAGTTGAGGGTAGGGATATTTGACAAAGTACAATACAATATAGTTAAGAGCTTTAAACAAAGTACTTTCAACAAAGTACTGAGGGATTTCCAGTGTAATGGAATAACAAAATTGGAAAAATGTACACAAAGAATTAAAAAAATCATGTGCAAGAAAAAATATCTGCTAATGTCTGATTCAAAGAGATTACACTGTATCTTTGCAAAAGAAAAAAAAAGACCAATATAAGTGAGAACAATGCTTAACCCCAGTCTAGTTATAAACCTGGAATAATAACACCTAAATGTCATGGAGGACCTTAAGAGACAGAAAACAGGGCTGGGGTTGAGGCTCAGTGGTAGAGTGCCTGTCTGGCACATGTGAGGCACTGGGTTTGAACCTCAGCACAGCATAAAAAAGTAAAGTTACTATGTCCATCTGCAACTAAAAATGCTTTTTAAAAAAGGACAGAAAACAGTCACAAAAGATATTCTTTTAGAATTATTAGTGGATAATTTTGTAACATAAAGGATATACTCAGTGATGAAAAAATGTTTTCACTCCTTCTTTATACAAAACAATAAACAGAGATTCCTGTACCCAACTTTGATAATGAGTGGACTGACTGCAGGTCAAATTTCATAAAGGCCAAAACGTAATAATTTTAAATATATAAAATAATATATAAAATAAATATATATAAATAATATAAATAAATAATACATAAAATAAAAAATATAAATTCACTGGGGATGGTTTGAGAATCGAATGAAGACTTCCTTTGCAACTCAGTGCTGGGTACTAGAAGCTAGTAGTTAGTATTTACAAGCCTTGTGTTCCCTCTTCCTTTTCTGAAAATTCCCCTGGTCCTTAAATTAAGTAAAAAGACAGCCTATAGGAAGAAGGTAAAGGCATCCACCCTCTTGATTCCAGCCCAGAGAGTATGCAGTTTGCTGTAAAGTGGCGAATAAATTTCTCTCTGTTAACTAAGAATAAGAGACTACATAGTTTTTTTATTAAATGGTAAAGTCAATATAATTTAGAAGTCAAATTAATAAAAGCAGAAAAATAAAAAAGGCTCTGATCACTTAAAAATATAGACACGATGGCACACCCTAGAAATAGACGTGGGAGGAGTCCTCAAAGTATTCATGGTAAAATACCAGGGCAACCAGGATCTTAGAGAGTCCTTATCAGTGAAACTTGGGTTATCTGTGGCTCCAGAGAGAAAGGGGGAAAAGTCACAAGTTGCAGTGCTGTTTGAAAGACTTTGCTGCCTATCTGTGCAGGGAGAGAATTGGGCAATTGCATCAGATTGGATAGGTATCTCACATTAGGAATGTCAGAAGGAGAGGAAACTACAGTGATACCTTTCAACAGGAGCAAAAATAAATAAATGAATAAATAAATAAAAATTTTAAAAAGCCCAGTCCATAGAAAGACCCTGCAAGACCAGAACCCTTCTTTGTCAGGTCTCCCTGAACCTTAAGCCTATTGCAACCCTGTTATTAGAAATACAAAACTAGGTCCTAACCACATACTCAAGTGGCCAGTAAAAAAGAGTTGTTTTCCACATGATTTTACATGTTACTGAGAAAGCCTTGGAATTATGGAATTTGTAAAGAGTTTAAAACTTGAGAAATGATGTTGGGATGCTGTGATTCTCACTAACACATCTACATGAACTTTGAGGAATTTAGGAATAAAATTGAGAGACAACAGTTAATACGCTTTTGCCATGCATCTTCCAATAAAACTATAGAGATAACAGTATGTGGATTCATGTTTGGACAAATGTTTGGAGGACCGCTATAAATGTTTTTAAAGAAGGACAAGGATCCTTGGTGTGAGCCCTTGTAGGTCTTAGCAGCTGTGTTGTAATTCAGCAATCCATTCCAGTGTCTCACCTGCTCTGTTCAAAAGTCTTTCCATCGGCCTACCCATTTGTTTTCTTTTTTTGTTTATTCTAGTTTCCTCCCCCCACATCAATTTTCTGTTAGATTAAAATTATATAAAAATACAGACTAGACTGTTAATTCCTCATGAGGCCTTGCCAGCAATTGGCTTGCAAATAAAGATTTGTCAAATTGAGTTAAATTGTAGAAGTTTTCTAAATTTTCTCATTGTTTCCCTACCAGTTTTTTCTGCTTTCATTTTACTTCATCTGCCTCTTTGCTACTGGATCCACTTAAATTCCTCCACATCCCCACAACCCCCTGTGTTTTCACCAGTTGTGGAAATTAAACCCAGGCCACTCTGCCACTGAGCTACATCCCCAGCTCTATTTATTTATTTATTTACAAATGAGACCGAGTCTCACTAAGTTGTCCAGGTTGGCCTCAAACTCTCTATCCTCCTGCCCCAGCCTCCTGAGTCACTAGGATTACAGCCATACATCCAGCTCTGCATCTCTCTGAAACTGATCTCTGAGGTACCTGCAGCCCCTGGTTATGACTGGCCAAGGATTATAGATGTTCCCTGACGTGGCATGCCAGACCTGTTATAAATCAGGCCTCTGTGATGTAGAAAAGGTAAATGTAGGTCACAAATTTTCCTGAAGATTTTTCTTATTCAGCTACATTGATGAGAGATACCACAAATAATGGAAATACTGAAAATAACCCCAAACTCATTTAATAGGTGAGAAGCTAACTCCATGTTATGCCTCCCTTCAATCTCATAGGACTTGATCTACTTCCATTGACCCTGATGCTTCTCTAGCTGGGTCCTAAGGTGAATCAGCTATTCCATTAGAGAAGCTAAAATAAAACCAGACCAGACTTATTGCCCTCCATCCTTCTCACAGTCACCTTCAAGACAGAGATTTAAACAAAGAGTAAAACAACCAGATAACTACGGGAAAGAGAGAAAATTATATACAAAGATATCCATAATAATGCTTCTCTGAATATTCAGGATCTGTGTACATTCAAGTATGGGTGAATAATAAGTTGGGGAGAAGAATTTAGTAATCAAAGAGAACTACTGAATACCAGTGGACTAGAGAATAACTCCAGATGTTCCCTGACAATGATTAATCTATTTTACTATTTAAAATGCCTTAAAAAAATTGGAATGACTCTAAATAGTTTAGGGAAGAAAAGAAAGAGAAAGTGAGAGACAATGAGAGAAAGAGAAGGGGAGAGAGAGGTGGCATAAATATTTGAAATGACTCTAAATAACTTAGAGAAGGTGTGTGTGTGGGGGGGAGGAGAGGAAAAAACCAGAGAGAATTGGTAATATTGGGACTACCTTCTATACCAATAGGATATAGAGGAGAAAAAGCTGAAACACAGAGTGTTCTGGACTAAGAAACAGTCCTTAAGGTTAAAAGTTACATATTCATGGGATTCAAAAGTTTAGAACAACTCAATAGCAAGAAAGCAAGTAACCTGATTAAAAATAGGCAAAGGACTCGAATAGGCATTTCTCAGAAGAAGATAGAAAGATAGCTGACAGGTATATGAAAAAATGTTCAGCATCTCTGTTGATCAGGAAAACGCAAACTAAAACCACAGTGAAGCCGCGTATGGTGGTGCATGCCTGTAATTCCAGCACCTGGGAGGCTGAGGCAGGAGGATCGCAAGTTCAAAGCCAGCCTCAGCAACTTAGCGAGGCCCTAAGCAACTCAGTGAGACCCTGTCTCTAAATAAAATACAAAATAGGGCTGGGGATGTGGCTCAGTGGTGGAGTGACCCTGGGTTCAATCCCCAGTACCAAAAAATAAATAAATAAATAAAAAAGCAGGAACTTCTGTTATTTTGGACAATATGGATGAACCTAGAAGATGTTATGCTAAATGAAACAAGATGGGCACAGAGACAAATATTTTATGATCTCACTTACACATGGAATCTAAATAATTGGTCTCTGACACAGAGAGTGAAAGGCTGATTACAGAGGTTAGGGGTGGAGGGATTGTTCAAAGGAAACAAAATTTCCAATTAGGAGCAATACATTCAAGAGATCTATTATACAAAATGGTAACTGTAATTAATAAGAACATATTGAAAATTATTGATAAGTATGTGAAGTAATGGATATGTTAATTAGCTTGATTTTCCATTTCACAATGCATATGTATATCGAAACATCATGTATACAATAAATATATGTAAGAGTCATTTGTTAATAAAAAAGTTTCACAGTCTTGCTTTGCCTTAGATTTAGAGCACAAAATGAAATGACTTTGTTACTTCAAGCTACATTACTTGCAAAATAATTACTTTATTTTATTTTACTTTTTGGTACCAGGGATTGAACCCAGCGGTGCCGAGCTACATCCCCAACTCTTTTTAAAATTTTTGAGACAGGGTCTTGCTAAGTTCTTAGGGTCTCGCTAAGAACTTAGCAAGGATTGAAGTTGCAATCATCCTGTTTCAGCCTTTGGAGCTGCTGAGATTACCGGTGTGTGCCACCTTGCCTGACCAAACTATTTTTCTGAATACTTAATTCTTTTTTTAACCATTTTTTAATCATTTAAAAATGATTTGTAAAGCCAATGTATTAATTTGAAGATAAAATACATTATTGTTCATGCATTCAAAAAGACACACCTGAAACTTCATTTCATATTTGGCCAGACTCCTACTTGTCAACTGAACTACCCCTCAGTAACCCAGAGAGACAGGATAATTTCTCCCATGCCTTCTAATTCATCCTAACGTTTCCTGTCCAGAAGTTCTTTACCTCTAACAGGTCTTTTTCCTCACATATTGAAGTCTCCTTTCTTCTTAATCTGCCTTCTGGAAACATTGCAAAACAACAACAACAGCAAAATGCAACCCGTTCTCTGTATCACAGTCTCTAAGAGCAGACCATCTTCAAGTCATTTCTCAACCTTCCTTCCCCCAGGAAACAAGAAAAGCAAATGCCAGGAAAACAGAAAAAAATGACATGTATAACATAAAGAACAAGGGTCAAGAAAGAAAGAAATGAGAAAAAGCAGAGATAAAGGAGAGAGCTCATTAAACAAAAAAAGAAAGAAAAAGGTTAAAGTCAAAGAGTTAGACTGAAATAGAGACAAGAAGAATGTGAAGATATGAAATAGGTGAATATAGAGAAATACATCAGGAGACACAGATACCCAGAGCCCCAACCTAGAGACAAGAAAAACAAAAACAAGCAAACAAACAGAAACCAAGGATACAAAAATTTAAACATGGAAAAGTGTCTGCAAGGCCTGCCATCACACTGGCTGGTGATGTGCAGTCAGATCTAGGGATCCAGGTGCTCCTCCAGCCTTAGGAACAAGAGGTTGACCTGGGCTGTCTCCTGCTTCCTGGCCTTTGGAGAGAGGCAGGATGGCCCTCTCCATCACACCCAAACCATCTGCCCCTCAGTCAGATCCAGGACGGCAGATGGGCAGACTGAGAGATCCTGATGTGAAGGTAGAGGGGAGATACACAGGAGACAGGACTAACAGAAGAGAGTTGGGGTGATGGACTGAGCTTAAATGTCTAGAGAAGAAACTGAGTGAGGCAGTTAATTGGGTCAAGATCTGTGACATCTCCCCCATGATAGGAATACAAGTAGTCATTGAGGGAGTCAGAGAATGTTTGTCATGTCCACAGAGACAAGGTCAGCTCTCACAGAGGAAATGAGTTCATTCACTGACCTTGTCCACGTCCACAAGCAGATAAGGACATTGGCTGTGCTGATTTCAAGCTCAGAAGAGGATTCTGACGGTGCAGAGTGAAGGTGCAGCGGTTTTGGGGCAAACCAACTGCTCATTTATAGGGTTAGGCATATGGGCTCCTTCTCCCTTTGCTCTCCTTTCCAATTCTCCCACTGTGTGCATGTGTGGGCACATGCGTGCACACCCACACACAACACCACACACACGGGGCAGGCACAGGTTACAGTTGAGAGCTAACTAATAAGATCAACTATGTGTTCTTGAGGCCTGATCATTCCAATTGCATCCCTGGAGATAGTCTGATACCAGTCCTTTCCAAGCCTCCCTTGTGGGGCTCTGTCTATAGCAAGTGGCCCTGGAAGTTTTAGCATAGTCCCAGGTTTCCCCAGATAATTTATATTCCCTCTACCAGATGACTTTATAGATAAGGGGGCTGGCAAATATCATATTCCTTGTCCTCTCAACTTCAAATTGGGGAACTCTTTAATTCTTGTCCACCTGTTTCCTAATTTTATTTTGAATTAACTTTCTTTTGAGGATTTCTGCTGACTTAATTACCATATCTTGTGCCCCCAATGAAACACTTTCTCTTACCATTATACTGTGTTTGACCCAACAGTAAATATCGACTGAGAACCCGCTCTGTGCTAAGCACTATATTAACTGCTCTGAAAAGGTGGTAAACAGACAAAAGAGCTCCCCCTGATGGAACAATTCGCAATTGATAAGTTTCTCCCCTTCTCACCCCTTTCTTCTCTCCTCTTCAATATCAAAATTCTCTTCTTCAAATCTGAAATCTTTTTTTCCCTTCCAGAATCCTGTCCAGTACTGAATTATCTGCCTTTTACATTCTTTAAAGCCCAAAGAACTTCAGTACTTTTCTTACTCTTTTAATTCTCAGCAACTCTTCTATTCCTAGAAAACTGGTATTGCTATAAAATCGGAGTTTGTGATGCCTATGTTATGACTTATTCTAAATGTGGTAGATGCTTTTCTCCCAAGCCCACCTATACTTCTACCACTGTCTCTAAGTTTGAGTCTTACCAAATCTAATATATTTGGGATAATTTGGTAGCAACTCAATTTGTGCACAATAATTCACAAAAGTTAAGCACTGAGAAACAGAACTTTTCAGTATAAGATGTCTAATAAATCCTTTGTGTAGCTACTCAAAATCTCCTGAAAAAAACAAACTCTTCAAGCACTTTAAAAGCTACCTTCACATCATGTACAATCCCAAGAATGGGAAATTATACTCCATATATGTATAATATATCAAAATACACTCTACTGTCATGTATTTCTAAAATGAACACATAAAAATATATTTTAAAAGCATTTATTTCTATACCTGCTTGCACTGAAAGGTCAATTAATTGATATGCTAGGTAGGAAGCTCATTAGACTGCTTATCTCCCTATAACCTCTGGTCTACAGTATTTTCTAGACAGAATTCCAACTAAAAAATGATGTGAAATTCAATTTGCTCCAAATGATACCTCCCCCCCAAAAGATAAAGTAAATCAGGGAGTATATTTTTGTCTGAAATTGTAACGTTGAAATATAATTTTTTATGGCATATTTATTTTGTGTGCTCATAAGTAAAAAAAATAATTATACCAAGAAAAATTTGTTCAAAAAGTGGTATAACTCCAGGAGCCATGTGAATTGTTAATTCCATGCATGTTCTGTGAGGAAAGTCTATATATTTCCATTTATTTAGATTTTCACTAGTGACATGCTATAATTTTGTGTGCTTTTTACCTATGAAGGATTCCCTTTTTTTCATTAGAATTATTCCTATGTACTTTATATTTTGGATACCATTTAAAATGGTATTTTATTTCATTCAGATGTGGCATCTGAAAAAGTGACCAAACAGAAGTAGAGTATAGAATACTGGTTACCATTAGGAAAGGGAAGGGAAAGATGGGAAAGGTTGGTCAACAAGTACAAGGTTACAAATGGGAGGAATAAGTGCTAGTGTTCTATAGCACAGTAGGGTGAGGATAGCTAGCAACAATGTATTGCATATTTCCTAATGGTTAGAAGAGAGGTTTTGGAACATTATTACAAAGAAGTGATAGGTGTATAAGACGATTATATGCTAACTACCCTGATTTGATCATTACATAATGTAAATATGTATCAAATCATCACATTATAATCCATAAATATATACAACAGTTGTGTCACTTAAAAATAATAAATAGGGTACGGTGGTGCAAGCCAATAATCTCAGATACTAGGAGGCTAAGTTGGAGGCCAGTCTGGGAAATTAGTGAGACCCTGTTTCAAAGTAAAATTCTTTAAAAAGCTAGGGATATAGTTCAGTGGTAGAGAACTTGCCTAGCATGTACCAATAAATAAATGAATAAATAAATAAATTTAAAAGATGAAACAGTGTCTTAAAAATTACATTTTCTTTTATATATATTTACATATATATACATATTTATACATAATTTCTTTTTGTCTTTGTGTCCAGTAATCTTGGTAAGTACTACTAATTTTTTTTTCTATTTTTAGTTGTAGATGGACACAATATCTTTATTTTTATGTGATGCTGAGAATTGAACCCAGTGTCTCACATGTACTAGGCAAGTGCTCTTACCACTGAGCCACAACCCCAGCCCCTAGTACTACTAATTTTGATAAAACGTCAGTGCATTCTTTTAGTTTTTCTATGAAGATAATCATATCATCTGTAAATAAAGAATTTTATTTTTTATTTTTCAGTTCTTATACCAATTATTTCTTTTTTTTTTAGTGTGGTACTCCCATAACTGATTATAGCTTTATTAAAAAGGAGATAGAGTCCAGAGGACACATACTCACAGGCTCTTATCCTCTCACTTTGTGATGTCGGCGATAACTCAGGACTCCACCAGAAAGAAAACCATCATTAGATGTGACCCCTTGACCATGGACCAGAAATGTAAGCCAAAATAAACCTCTTTTTCTTTTTAATTTACCAAGTCTGTGGTGTTGTGTTAATGGAAACAGAAAACAGATAGAACATCCGTGGCATGAGCATGCTGAGATGATGCCCATATCCATAGTTTGCCCTATTGTGAAAACACACCATGTGAGCCATAGCAAAGTCAGGGCCACTCAGTCCTCATCTCTGCCCTTCAGCATAGCTATCTGACTAAGAGGATTTGGTCAAGCTAAAGGCATGTACATGGGAGCTACTAGGTTATTGAAGAGGCAGGGAACATATTATCTGATGTATGTCTAAAATATTTCTAAGCACGTCTCAAATATCTCAGGTACAAATGTATACTTAGCCATTTTTTTAATACATACTCACTTGTGGCCTGGGGGAAGCCTGCTTTGAGCAAGGAGCTACCTTTCCTACCTTCTCTACCCAACTTCTTTTTTATTTTTTTTCATTTTTTATTCATTTAATTTTGATCCATTGAACACAAATGAAGTACAGCTATTGTTTCTCTGGTTGTACACAAAGTAGAGCCACACCATCTGTGCATTCATACGTGTACACAGGGCAATGATGTCTGTCTCATTCTGTTATTATTCTTGCCCTCTCACCCCGACCACCCCCTCCCTTCCCTCTATGCTATCTATCCTTCCTCCATTCTTGCCTCCCTTCCACCCCACATTATGCATCATCATTCACTTATCAGAGAGATCATTCGGCCTTTGGATTTTGGGGATTGGCTAATCTCACTTAGCATGACAGTCTCCAACATCATCCATTTACCTACAAATGCCATAATTTTATTCTTCTTTATGGCTGAGTAATATTCCATTGTGTATATATACCACAGTTTCTTTATCCATTCATCTATTGAAAGGCATCTAGGTTGGTTCCACAATCTAGCTGTTGTGAATTGAGCAGCTATGAATATTGATGTGACTGCATCACTGTAGTAATCTGATTTTAAGTCCTGGAAATCCATATGCAGCAAAATGAAACTACACCCCTATCTCTCACCCTGTACAAAACTCAACTCAAAATGGATCAAGGACCTAGGAATTAGACCAGAGATCCTGCACATAATAGAAGAGAAAATAGGTCCAAATCACCATCATGTTGGCCTAGGACCAGATTTCCTTAACATGACTGCCAAAGCACAAGAAATAAAAGCAGGAAACAATGATTGGGATAGAGTCAAACTAAAAAGCTTTTTCTCAGCAAAGGAAACAATCAGCAATGTGAAGAGAGAGCCTTCAGAGTGGGAGAAAATCTTTGCCACACACACTTCAGATAGAGCACTAATCTCCAGAATCTACAAAGTACTCAAAAATCTTTACACCGAGAATACTAATAACCCAATCAATAAATGGGCCAAAGAAATGAACAGACACTTTACAGAAGATCTACAAGCAATCAACAGATTTATGAAAAAATGTTCGACATCCCTAGTTATAAGAGAAATGCAAATCAAAACCACCTTAAGATTTCATCTTACCCCAATTAGAATGTCTTTTATTAAGAATACAGGCAACAACAGGTGTTGGCAAGGATGTGGGGAAAAGGGTACACTCATCCATTGCTGGTGGGCTTGCAAGTTGGTGCAGCCACTGAGTTGTTTCCCTTTTTTCTGATATGTTTGTATTATTTAGCTTCTTAGCACTATAATGAAATAACTAAGAAAATTAACTTATAAAGAAAAAAACGTTTATTGGTCCATAATTAGTCCCATTTCTTTGGGCCTATAGCAAGGTAGCACACTATTGCAGAAGTGTGTGGTAAAGCCAAACTGCTCATCTCATGGCCAGGAAGCAATAGAGAGCAAGGAGGGGACCAGGGCCATACAATCACCATTAGGGCACCTCTTGCCCAATGATCTACAGTCCTCTCACCAGGTCCCAACTCAAAGTTTTCATCACCTTCCAATGCACTACCCAGGGGACCAATCCTTTAACACATGGATGTTGAGGGACATTCAAGATCCAAACTATACCAATTTCCAAAATCAGAGTTTTTTCTTGATTGTTTTGTAGTATTTATTTGATTAGGAATCAAGATGTGTTTACTGTTTGCTGTAGCTATAGTATCAGAGGCTAAAATGTCTAGTGTCACTGTTTTTGCTTTCTTTACTGTCTTTTTGTTTCCTTTCTAGACAGGGTATGAGGCTTGCCATTTCTCTCAGATGTATCCTTCAGCCCTATTGATGTGGTGGTGAAGTGTGGGGAGAGAAGCAATGTACAATTTGATAAGAGGGCTTATCTATCGAGCTAGCCCATGCTCTGTAAGTGTTCCTACCAAGCTCCTACCTAGCAAACTATGATTCTGTGCTGCCCCGTCCCTCAGTTTTGGGATGGTGGTTTGCCCCATGACTTCAATTCTCTGATGGATATAAAAACAGTGTTGAGTTTTAATTACTTCCTCCTCTTTCTCCTCCTCTTCTCCTTTTCCTCCTCCTCCTTCTTCTTTTTCATCTTCATCTTCTTCTCCCTTCTCCTCCTTCTTCTCCCCACCCTCTCTTCCTCTTTCTCTCTCTCTCTCAGATGAGAGGAACAACTACCAAACTTTTTACTGTTTACAAATGTCACACTAGACATAGTTTATTCTTTATCTGTTGGCTAATTAGAATATGCCTCTTAATTTCCAAAAATGTGGGTTTCTTTCTAATTATCTTTTGCTTCTGATATCTAACTTAATTGCATTGTGGTCAAATAATATGGTCTCTATCATTCTAATTCTTTGAAAGGTTTTGAAGTTGCTTTGTGGACTACTATGTGGTCTATTTGAGAAATTTTCCATTTGTGATTGGTAATATGGGTCTTGTTCTAGTTACTGAATTAATCACTGTGCTGGGAGAAAATGGACGTTACTTTTAAACAGGACAAATTAAAGGACTTGCAAAAATGTAGACAGGACTAAGGGGATTCAGGATGGTGAAGCATCCTGGGGCTACCTATCAAGACCAGGGAGCAGGTACCCCCATATGGAGGTGGAGGGGGGAGCAGAGATATCTATGGCTATAGAAGAAGATCACAGGATCTGGAAAATCAGGGAAGGAAGCAGGAGAACAAATACTCTTATACATTGTTCTCCTTGATCCTCCTAGAACTCTCACTAGTTGAATCCTAACAGAACTAAACTGCAATGAAACTCATTGAGGCTAATCAGAAGGAAAAGGTGGGTATTTGGTCACAGAAGGGAAAAAATATCCAGCACACAGGAATGATAGAACAGACTCTTCTAGGTATGTGGGGACATATTTCCTATGTTGGAGGTGTTAGGAAGAGGAAAAGTAATTGGCAAAAGAAATGATTGGCATCCTAACCTGGGAATGGGAGAAGTTAGGCTTCTATGAGAATGTAACTCAAGTTTTGTGTGCCCTGGGGCAAGACAGTTATTAGTGAAAGAAAAGAGACTGGGGAGTGAATGAGAAAACAATGTTAAAATTCTAGGAAATATTCCCACAAGAGGGCACAGGTTCTACAGGTTGTACTAAATGGCATTTGCTGGGGCCCTCAGTCAGAGGAACAGAGCAGGGTGGGAGTGAGCCAGACAGGAATGTAAAATTGGTAGGAACAAGGGAAGGGGAGCTGCTGGATAGATGATATTTGGTTTGAAGTAACAGAGGAAAAGGGCAGAATTTAAGTAGGAGTCCATGCTAGAGGCAAAGAGAAGGGGATGATTGGATAGGAAAAGTCCTATAACTTGTGAAAATTGGAAGAGTAGCGGTAGGCTCAGATCTAGATGAACACAGAGTTTCAGAGAAGCTTTTTTTTTTTTTTTTCTGGTGCTGGGGATTGAACCCAGGACCTTGTGCTTGCAAGGCAAGCACTCTACCAGCTGAGCTACATCCTCAGCCCCTAAAGAGGGTTTTCAATCACAACTATTTACACAGTACTTTGCCATGGCAGTGGTCGAAGAAATCCTGCCCACAGGCAACTGTATTCTGTTTTCTTCTTGGTTCCTCTTTTCAACTCAACACTGCTGAAACGTTAGGCCCCACAGTTCTTTAGTGGGGGCTGAGCTGTTCTGTGTGTTTTAGAGTGTTTAGCAGGTCCTGTGGTCTGTGCCCTTCAAACATACTCTCTCCTCCAGCTGGGAGACCAAGAAAGTCTTCACTCATTGCCAAATAATCCCCTTGGGGGCAAAACTGTCTCTGGTGAAGGGTTACTGCTCTAGGCCATGGATAAAGGTAAGCGAGGGGAGAAAGAAGTTAGAGATGTCAGTAGAGTCCCAGGGAATGTGAGTATATTGTAAATAAGGCAAGTCCCAAGAAAGAAAGTGTAAAAAATGATAAATTTAAATAATATATTTATGATTTAATGTATGTGTCACATCCAGGCTAGTGATAAAATCTTCAACTGGAAGCAAATAAATGTGCAATAAATTAAAGTGCTCTTGTTCTAGTTTTGTGTGATGCAGCTGTCACTCAAAGATTCCCTGACTCTAACACATTTTGTCATATAGTTCAAACCTCCAATTTCCAACCAGGCCTTTTGCTTTTGGTTCTGTCCTCCCTCTTCCTCATTAATCCACATATACTTCTCATACAACGTCTCCCCTTGCTGGCTTTGGGACATAAATACAACCATGTTTATTAATTCTTGCTTTTTAACTGAAGAATTTTGGGGTCATCATGCAGGGTTGGTGTCTCACATCCCACAGCATATTTCTCCAACTTACTGCTTCAACAAATTGCCTGGTGGTACTCAATCTATTCCTTTCCCAAAGCCTAGATGCCTACGAATTGACTTTACACCAGAAAGTAATGCTCCAAAGCATGTCCTGGTTGCCTTTTTCCATTGGTTTCTCTTGTGAAGCATGCCTGCCTTTTCTCACATTATGTAATTAATTTCTTAATTTCATTGCACTCTTTCCTCCAATCTTGAAAGGGTATTACAAAGAGAAGTCTGGGAAGATCAATCTGTGCTGGAAGTAAAGTCAGACAGATGAACCTTAGACACCAGGAGGAACTTCCAGCTAAGTGGGGTGCCAACAAAGACACTCTTTTTTTCTGAAAGCTTTCAGCTTTGGAGAGTTACTCCTGTTCAGGCTGGAAAAGGGGTAACCTTCTCCCACCCCAGGGAGGGAACATCTACTCCAGGGGTCTTCCGAACTAGACAGACTCTGCCTGGGTCAGGCTGGCTCTCCCAAGGGCCCTCACCACGGCCCCCTTCATTTCCTTATTGCGCAAACTATAGATGATAGGGTTGCACATGGGGGTGATGATGGTGTAGAGGAGGGAGAAAGGCTTGTCTTTGTCAGGCCCATGTGTGCTGCGGGGATTCATGTAGGAGAACATAGCCGAGGTGTAGAAGAAGACAACCACAGTCAGGTGTGAGGCACACGTGGAGAAAGTCTTCCCTCGACCTGAGGAGGAGGCTCTGCCCAGGATGGAGGTCAGGATGCGGGCATAGGAGGTGACAATGAGCACCATGGGGCTGAGCAGCACCACGATGGCATCAGCAAAGATCACTTTTAGACTAAATAGAGGGTCCCCACAGGAGAGGGCAATCACTATGGGGGCCTCACAGAAGAAGTTCTCTACATGATTGTCTCTGCAGAACGGACCTCTAAATGTCATGTAATCAAGGAGGATGCCATTGATCATCCCAAAGAACCAGGAAGTACCCACCAACTTTATACAGACCTGTCGACTCATGATCTGAACATAGCTAAGTGGCTGGCAGATAGCAACATAACGGTCATAGGCCATGAATGCCAAGAGGATGCACTCAGCCACTCCCACACCAAAAACCAGATACATCTGAGTCAAGCAGGAAGCAAAGGAGACCGTGTGGTTCTTGACTACCAGGTGGATCAACATCTGTGGGATGGTGGTGGTGATGAAGCAGACATCCAGGAAAGACAGGTGGCCAAGGAAGAAGTACATGGGGCTGTTGAGCCTGGGGTCTGTCCAGGTGATGAAGATGATGAGGCCATTCATGGCCATGGCAAGGCCATAGAGGGCTAGGAAGAGTGTGAAGAGCAATGCTCGAGTGGAAGGGTAGCTCTGCTCAAAGCCCACGAGAATGAAGTCTGTCACCGTGCTGACATTCCTGAGGTCCATTGTCTGGGGCCAGCTTGAGGGGAAAGAATAGGAAAAGCACAGGTGAGTTAGCTGGGCACAGGAGCTACTCTGAGTAGCTAACTTCTGTAAAAACAGATCAGGAGAAAATTAATGAAAAAGACAGTAAAGGAAAATTCCAGTAAACTCCATGTGAGTGGAGTGTCATGGGCACAGGAAAGGCCAGTGCTACTGTAGGCTGTAATAGGGGAAACATATTACAAGCCAAGGAAGGTTTGTTGTACTTTATGTCATCCAGGTGGCACTTGAAATGTTGTAACCAGAGTCCTGGGCTCCCTAAACTTCATTTTTAGGAGAAGTTTTAATTTCACAGCAAAACTGAGTAGAAAGTACAGAGTTTCCATATCTCCCTGTCCCAACACATGTGCTAACTACCTCCCCTCTGTGAGCATCCCACACCACAACACTACATTTGTTACACCTGGTGAACCTGCATTGACACATTATGATCATCCAAGGTTCATAGTTCACACCACAGTTCACTCATGCTGTTTTACATTCTGGGATAAATGTATAAAAACATGTTGACTGTTAGAGCATCATCCAGAGCAGTTCCATTGACAGTCCCTTCTTCCCACCTAAAGCCCTGACTGATCTTGTCACTGTTTCTGTAGTTTTCCTGGACTCTCTACCTTAAATGATTATCCAGCAGTGAGACTGTATTCAGAGACAAACAGCATAACGAATGATCCAGGAACCATGTAACAAACCCTGAAGGAAATTTAAAGGGAAGACTGAGGCAGAATCTGAGAGGTGACTTTAAATATTATTGGGCTTCCCGTCAAAAGGAGAATTTTATTTTTCTGTGTAACCTCAATGAGTTGGGACTACATTCAGAGAGTAGAAATACTGGAGGAAAAAATATGACTGATTTTTCTAAGTAAAATTTGTCATTGTGTTCTTAACTATAAAAGTAATACCTACTCATTACAGAACATTTGGAAAGCCTCAAAAAGTAAAAGCAAAATAAATAAATAGAATGAATCACCTAGAGAGAACCCACTTTAGTGTTTCAGTTCATGTCTTTTTTTCATTTTTGTTTTTCTATATTTGTGTTTTTTAAAGCTTCTAAAACCAAGATGCGGTGAGATGAGCTTGCCACAGGAGTGGCAGAAGTGTATCTGCAGGGAGAAGTGCAGCCATGACAGCTGTTTCCAGGCTGGGGGATCTTCTACAAGTCCAGCTGGGAGACAGGAAAAAGCACAAACATTTATTTTTATTTGAATGAGCCCTGGGGCCAACTGCACCCCACCCCTCTAGAGCCCCAGAAAGTGTGAGTTCAGAGGAAGCCTTTTTCTAAACCTTCCCTGAGAGGTAGCGACTTTTCATAATTAGTCCCCAAATACCACATGTGTTAGAGAAGCCCTGCCTGTCAGGAAATTCTGGCCATGAAAATATTTAAATTTTAGCATTTTAAAATTTTTGTCTCACAAGATAGATGGAATCTTTGAATAATACTAAATAAACCTATATTCCTGTGGGTAGGTTAAAAAAATAAGGCATTTCTTCTAATGCAAAGGTACTCAAAGTGTGAACCATAGATCGGCAGCTACAGCATCACCTGGGAAACTGACAGAAACGCAAATTGTTGGACTTTACCTCAGATCCCCTAAATTATAAACTCGGGGCGTGGGGCACATCAATCAGCATTTTAGCAAGCTATCCATGTGATTCTCATACATGGTAAATATTTAAAACCATTAGTCTTTTTTTTTTTTTTTAATCCTGAGGATTGAACTCAAGGGCTGGACTGAACCACTGAACTTAACTACGTCCCCATTCCTCTTTATATTTTATTTTGAGACAGGGTCTCACTAAGTTGCCAAGGCTCCTGATTCTCCTGTCTTAGCCTCCTGAGTTGCTAGGATTAGAGGCATGTGCCACCATGTCCACCTGAAAACCACCAATCTAATGCAAGGGTGGACAAATTGTGGCTCTCTGGCTGCCCATTTTATAAATAAAGTTTAATTGGAACACAGTTATGTACATTTGTTCATGTATTGTCTATGATTGTTTTCTCATGACAAAGCTAGGGAGGTGCCACAGAGACCATACGGTCTGAAAGTAGGTCTGCAGATATAGCAAAGAAAAATGTATGCTACAAGGCACCCAGTTAAATCTGAGTTTCAGATAAATAATAAATCATTTTATTACAGGTATGTCTCATGAAATATTAGTAACCCAGCACACAAACCCTAAAATATTTGCTATTTGACTTTTCACAGACCCTTGCCTCCTGCAATGAACTCAGTTCTTCTGATAGGCAAGAACATGAAAGGGAAACTATGAGAAAGGCATCAGTCCTGGCCACACACCTGGAATTCTGCACTTGATGGGAAAGCATCTATTTTTTTAGGTGGTTCATTGACTTTCAACTACTTCCCAACAAGAAGGTTCAAACTGGGAGGTAAATATGGGACAGAAGGACAGCTATTATCACTTCTTTTTATGTTTATTAAACTCAACATGTAAGTTGCTTTTCCTATTTTAAGTGCCTGGTGGTAAGCATGTTCCATCAAAGAGATGTTTTGGAAGGATTGAGCAGCTAATTCAGAAATGATTCTGTGACAATAAAATTAGAAATGATTAGGAAAATAATCCCAAACAAAAAGAAAAACCAAAAAGCCCATATGAAAGCAAGTCAGATCAAACAGGAAATTAAAACAACTAAGGCTATCTAAAAAAATCTAACAACTGAAAGTAGTATATATTTAAAATAACTATACCAACATATTTATTAGAGGAAAATTAAATGACCTGAAATAATTTTATTACTTAGCAAAATAGAGTGAGGATAAATGAAGTTAAATAAAATAAAACAAAATGAAGTATTGAAGAGACGAGAAGCATACAAACAAAATTTAACTAAGGAAGAACAGACAAGGAAAGTTTGTAAAGATCAAACCCAAAATTATTGAATAAGAAAAGACTAAGGTTGATATATATACACAATGGAATATTATTCAATCATAAAGAAAAATAAAATTATGGCATCTGCAGGTAAATGGATAGAGTTGGAGAATAATCATGCTAAGTGAAATAAGTCAATTCCAAAAGACCAAAGGCTGAATGTTTTCTCTGATAAATGCATGATGATACATAAAGGGGATGGGGGGCCAGGGGAGAGTAGAGAAGAATGGAGGAACTTAGGATCGTGTAGACGGAAATGAGTTGGGGGTGGGGGAAGGAAATATAGTGGAATGAGACAGACGTCATTACCCTATGTACATGTATAATCTATATCATGTACAACCATAGAAATGAAAAGTTGTACCCCATTTGTGTACAATGAATCAAATGCACTGTAAAAATAAAAGTAAGTAAAAACTTAAAAAAGAAAAGACTAGGATTGATAAATAAACTCAGGAATTGACCTTTTGAAAGGGTCACTAATGTTAACTACTAACAGCATGAGAAAATAAGGTGGAAGGAAGAAAGCAAAACATGTACATTTAAAAGGGAGAAATAATATAGCCACAAAGAAAATAAAAATAATCATGCAACAGGGCTTTATGAAATTCTATGATAATCAGTTTGAAAGCATAGAGGAAACAGATAATTTTCTAGGTTAATATAAATCATTAAAATGCATTAAAGAAAAGATAGAGACAAAATTAAACTAATATACTGAGTGAACTTAATGAAATGCTGTGATTCTGAATCTCAGCTTCACATTACAGTCCCTTGGAGAAATTTAAAATATCCATATTCCCAGGCTGCATAGTAGACCTTTAAGACAAAAGTATTGGAAGGGATTCAGTCATCAACATTTAAAAATTTAGTTGGCAAATAATAATTGCATATTTTAAGGAGTATGATGTGATGTTTGGATATATCTTTGCATTGTGGAATGTTTAAACTAAGCTAATAACATCCATCAGCTCAGAGGGGTTTCAGGATTTTTAAAAATTCTCCAGGTAATTCCAATGCACAGCCAAACCTGAGAACTATTAAAACATCAAAGGAAAGATCTATGCTCCAAAGTAGCTCCAGACCTTGGTAGTTCCATAGGTAAGTTCTTTCTAATCTTGTTACAATCCAACATTTTCCAAGGCTACTGAAACTCTTTGCAAGAACAGAAAAAATAACAACTGTTTGATTACTTTCACAAAGTTATCAAACCATTTAGACCAAAACCTGAAAAAGTACACGAAAGAAAATTTTAACCAAGATAATTGATTAATAATGGTGAAATATACAAAATAAATTGTTAGCACCTTCAAAGAATAGTGCGTCATTAACACGTAAAATTCATTGTAGGGATCTGAAATTCTTCTAGTAATAGGAATTCTATGTATAACTCACCATATTAATATATCAAAAAATAAAACTTCCAATCAATTATGTAGATGTTATAAAGGCACATGATAAAAAACAACATTAATATCTGATTTTTAAAAACTCAGTAAGACAGGACTAGAAAGATGCTTCTGAATAGTAATGAAAACATTCATCTAAACCAAAGTAATTATACTATGTGTTAAGTGTTTGTTCTACATGTATGTAAGTAATAACTATCTTAAGCCTCATAACAATCCTCTGTGGTAGGCAGTTTTTTTTTAAATTCTTGTTTTATTCATGCAAGTCAAGAGTTATGACTTGCCAAAGTCATATAGTAAGTAAGTAAGTCATATAGTAAGTTCAAGAATTTGAACTATGAACTTCATAGTTCAAATTCAAGCCTGGGAGTCTGATTCTAGAAGTTTCATTGTTCGCTACCTCTTCACACTACTTCAGGCTTTGGGAAGTCCTAAAAGTACTAGCCAAAGTATCTAGACAAATAAATTGCAGGAGTGGTGTACTTAACAGATGACTCTGGGAGTGACAGCTTGTGTGCAGCGTATGCCAGTTTTCATGGTGCAAATACTCCCTCCATGGCCTATTTCATGCTACTAATGTGACACCATTAGCTGGGAAGAGAAACATGTTAGGTTATTATATGGTTTTCTCACCATACAGGTACATAAGATGTAAATAACTTTGGGGGTATAGATAATAGTAAAATGTAGTGACAAAATTAGGAAGTGATGAGTTTTGAGTATTTGTTACATTTGCTTTTAAGTATAGATTATTTAACTGTAAGTGTAAATTACTTAATTTAAGTATAAATTAATTAATAATTTGTTAATAATGGCTGTTTAACAACTGGTTTTCAAAATTCCTGATAATTTAACAATTGGTTCTTAAGAGCTAGTACAACTGACTCTAGTATACTGCTGAAATAAAAACGAATGGGCAGAATTATTGTATGCAAATGATATTTCTGAGGGTAGACTGTATTCCCCTTCTCTTTTCATGTATCTACTTGTCTTTGGGGAGGTCAGAATTTCTGCCTAAACTTCTCCTAGTCGGAGGAAATAATAGGAAACCATTCTGATCCCACTATTCATTTTTGACCAAGAAATGATCTAAAATATCTCAAGTGGGCACTGGTTACATGTTATGGTTTGTAAACAAAATGGAACAAGCTTGCAGAAATCATGTCTTACCTCGTTCTGTTGCTGTGGCAGGAAGTGGTCTGTCACAGAATCACTGCAGCAGGTAAGAGAAATGACTTATGGAGCTAGGTCAGGAGGGCTTCTGATGTTGGGATCCTCTCTGGAAGAGAAGGTGGCCTGTTGACACAAATAAGCCCTCACGTGAAATCTCTCAAATCTTTCCAGGTAAATATCTACTTGGAAAAAAGTTATTTACCATGGAGCATACAAAGGGTGTATTATTCCATCTAACTCATAATAATCCTATGAAATAGATCCTATCTACATTTTTCAGACTCAAAGAACTAAAGTAACTTTTCCAAGGTCATGTAGAACTAGTGGATGAAAGGAATGAGACTCAGTCCAGGCTTTGTAAGTGCTTAGGATGGTTTTCCTACTATACCAAAGGGTCTAGGGTACAGATACCACCACCTTCTAAGATAGGTTATAATATTAATTAATGTTCTATTTGGTTGAGATCATACTCATATATCTTGGAATTCATACTTGATTATAGTTATATTCCTCATTAATTGAATTCAATCCATGATTTATCATGGTGGTGGTGGGGCTGTGATACTTGAAGACAATCAATCATTTTAGTCTTTTTCCCCAGGTTATATTCTCATGAGCTCTTTTTATCATGACTGGCTGTTCTTATCTCCTCATTAAAGTTTCCAGAAATAAGAAAATAAACAAATAAGAAAAGAAAAACAAGTAAAAAAGAAATTGGTGACTTGAAGGAAATTATAACAAGAACAACTAAATAAGCTTGTATATTTTGTATTTTAACAAAAAATCATCCCTGAAACAAAGCATTATGTTATGGGCGGCAGAGGACTAAATCAAAAGAATACTGATAAGAGAGATTTAGGAGGTTAGGAAAAAGCATCTTGGGAAATACATCCCTACTGAAAATATCCCTACTGAAATATTGTAACCAACTGTTCTTCATCTCTCACAAGGCAGAACAGTAGGAAATGAAGGCAAATGCAGTAGGAGTATTAGGTTAGACAAAGGAATGTTTCACTGATTTCTTTTTTCTTCTTGCAGTGTTGGGGATCAAACCCAGTACCTCATGCACTCTAGGCATGAACTCTACCACTGAATGACAGTCCTACTTCACTAATTTTATTTTATTTGTTTGTTGTTGACATATTTAATGCTCATGTTTGATTTTTGCACATTTCTTTAATATTGTACTTTTATTTTTCATTTTTTTATTTTTACAGTTTGCATTTTGATTCACTGTACACAAATGGGGTATAACTCTTCATTTCTGTGGTTTTACACAATGTAGATTCACAACATTCATGTACTCATCCACGTACTTCACTAATTTTAATGAGGGATTTGAAGGAATGAAAATGACTGACCAAGGAGTGATGAAAGATATTTTTTGTGCTCTGCAGAAATAGGTTAGATCCCAGTGTGTTGGATCTTTTTATCAGCTCAAAATAGCCCAATGGCAAAGAATAGACTGGAGACTGCATGTTCTTCTATGCATTAAAAAAGTCACCTCACTTATTTCTAACAAAATAATTCAGTAGAGAAAATGCAAATACAAGAGGCAACAGTGTATTAAACTTATTATGTAAAGAGCTCACTCAAAACAAGATTTTAAGAGATAAAATGATAAGAATTCAATTTGAAGAAGAGGAAACACCATCCAAAAGCATTCGAACTCTTTAGTGATCAAATGATAGTTCTTAAACAATTAGACACCATTTCTGATCCAGGAAGTTAAAAAAATGACAATTGTTAGTGCTGGCACTCCATTATTGGATGCTAAGTAGCTTGGCAATATATACTTAAAGTTTTTTAAATGTTCATTCCCTTTAATGCAGAATCCCTTTATAATCCAGGAAGTCTAAGGATCCGAGTTCAAATCCTGGCTACTCCACCCACCAACTATGATTTAATTTACCATGTCTCTGCTTTCTTATCTCTAAAATGAGAACTAACAACACTACCTACATTACTGGATTAAAAAGATGATTGATTCTGATGAAGTTCTTGGAACAGTACCTGGGATATCATGGTGCTATAAATATTTGTTTAGATTCATCATTTAAAAAGATTGCTCTAAGAAACTAATTAAGAAAAAAACTTTATGTGCAAAATTGCCCATTACAGAATTATTTGTAATAGCAAAAACTTAGGAGCTATAACAAAGGAATGGATAATTATCATAGAGAATGAAATGAGGAAAATATCATGCAGACATTCAAATTATGTTTTTGAAGTCTAAGTAATGATGCTGAAATATAATTTAAAGTGAAACAAAAGACAAAACACATACCAGTATATTTGGTATGTTCAAGATTACAGTAATTAAAAAGAAATTTTCTTTGCATTGTTAAAAGACTGAGAAAAAGTTCACCAAAATATTAAGAGAGGCTGTTTATAGATGGAGTTATGAACAATTCATTTTTAATACTCATCTCTATTTTTAAAAACTCAGCCGTCTTTATACTTGTATATTTATACACATTTTAATGTGGAAAAGGATTTTATGCTTAAGGATTCATAAAGGTTGAAATCATGATATAATTAACCAAAATGCATTAAATTTAATACTTTTAGATGGACAAATATCAGATAGTCATATTCTGAGATTTTTTAAAAAATATTAAAATTAAGGGAGATCACCTAATTATATGCAAAAATAGAAAACTCTAAAAGCAGAAATAATCTAATCATGTACAAGATGTTATCAATTTAATAAATGTGAATTCTAGGTGAAACTGCTATGGTGAGAATTAATCATTGGGTTCACAGGAAGATTGGTTTCAGGATACTTAGTTTTCTCCCTTTAGTCTATGATGGAAATAATATTTAAGTAGCTTTTGAGATTGTTAGTAGACTTAAAAGGGATACTGGAATCAAATACCTGGTTAGGTCTCAACTACAGCTCTTCTGGTACTACTTATTTTGTCAAGATTTCAGCAAAGACTGAGATTTATGTTTAACCTTTTGTTTACTAGATGGTAGAAACATTTAACAAATCTGTTGAATTATAATATTTTCTATTATGTTATTTTTAACATAATTGTTATGTTTCTACTATGTTATCTGCTCTTTTCAGCCATCCTTTCAAGGTAAATGTGGTTGCTTTCCCTTTTTCCACCATTCTAGATTCTGCTCTCATGCAGATGCATCCTCTACAAATTCTCTGCATCTTGGCAATTGAGGAGCGCTGGAGTACACTTCTACATCTAATGATGATCTGACTGACATGAGGACTCTTGCTTGGCATGCCAGATTTTTAATATTACATATAAGAGAAAGTCCAAGCTCTGTTCACAAATAAACTTCTCCAGCATCCACATGAGTGGGAGACAGCACAGATAAGCTTACTTTGGATCTTTGTTTCAGCCTATTTTCCTTCAGCTTGGTGAATCTTTTATCTACTTACCTTTCCTCTAAAACCTTTGATAGTTTTTCATCATCTTCCCAGCAGAGTTCCAGTCTAAATTATATATAAGGCAAAAAAATCAAGCAAATCAGATAATAGAATTGTTCTCCTGACAATAACAACTCCTAGGGGATGTTTTAAATAATTTGGAAAAATGAATAATCAAAACTGAAAGCTCCCCACCCTGAAAAAATTTACATCCTAAGAGGTAGAGAGAAAAGAAGCTGAAAAGGTGACCTGTTAAAGCACACATAAAATTAGTCTCTGAATATTAAGTGCTCAGTTATTTGTACAAAATATGCTTGTAGGAAATTATACAGAAGAGCTGTCATTCATGATAGCAAGATTGAGCATTAGATTGCCTTTTCTCAGCTGTCTTAGCAAGACCATGGTTAATGTGAACTACAGTGCTATTTATGTTGTCTTGAGAAATTATATTGATTGTGAAAATAATCAGAAACACAAAGATAAAAAGAAGAGAATCATATCTGAAAGTCTTAGAACTAAAGGGTTAATTAGGCAATGAAATAGTATTTGGAACTTTCATAATATACTTTTTTGAGACTCAACATCCATCTACATATGAAACCCCCACATATATGGCAGATGTATACAAATATCTCTGGGTTTGGAATTAGATAAACCAGCACAAGTTGAATATCCCTTATCGGAAATGCTTGAGCCCAAAAGTGGTTTGAATTGCATATCTTTTCATATTTTTGGTGATTTATATATACATAAAATGTGATATCTTGAGGTAGGGACCCAAGTCTAAATGTGAAATTCATTTGTGTTTCTTATACAACTTATAAACATAACCTGAAAGTCATTTTATAGACTATTTTAATAATTTTGTGCATAATTTAAAAAGTTTGTGTACATTGAAGCATCAGAAGGCAGAGGTATCACTACCTTGGTTACCCATACGATGTACATGAAAACAGTATATCAAGGTTGAAGGGTCTTCTTTCCCTTGGGGAGTAAACTGTGTGATGCACACTACATTTTGACTGCAACTGGTCACACCAGGTCCGGTGTGGAGTTTTCCATTTGTGGCATTATATTGGCCCTCAAAAAGTTTTAGATTTTGAAGCATTTCAGATTTGGGAGTTTTTAGATTAGGGATGCCCAAACTGCACTTACATCTTGGTTTTACCACTCACTAATAGCACTTTGGTATAATCTCTTTTACTTTTGGGTTGGTGTAAACATAAAGTGATAAGGAAATAATACACAATGTGGGCAATGAACAGTAATCTCTTAGAATATGTGTGTTACCATTTCCTTTACTGTTAATCTCCTTTCTTTTCTTCTTGCTCCTCATATGTTGGGAGAGATGTTTCAAAATCTTGACAAATATTCCACTTCCACAGATTGATATTTTAAAAGACCACTGGGCAGAAACTGTGGTTTTATTTATTTTCTATTTTTTTTTTTTACTGGTGCATTAGAGTTGTGTATAATGGTGGTATTCATTGTTACACATTCTTCCATGCACACAATATAATAATAAAACGAAACTATGGTTTTAAAAAGATGACTTTTCCAGACCAGGACATTCTTTTGTATGCCATTTAAATTCCCATCTTATCCACAATGCCTCATTCTATTTCTTTTTAATTCTATTTATTCTTTAGATCTTAGAAAAAATTGGGGGTGGTGGTCAGGTCTTTATGTTCTTCATTTCATTTTGTAATATGAAACTTCTTTTTAAAATATTTTTTTAGTTGTAAATGGACACTATATCTTTTTTACATATTTATTTTTATGTGCTGAGGATTGAACCTAGTGTCTCAGAGACGTGAGGCAAATATTCTGCCTCTAAGCTATAGCCCCAGCCCTTCACAAACTGCTTTAAGACACTTCTGCCATCTTTTTTTCAAAAGAGCAGGGAAGAAAAATGCAAAGATGAACAGGAAAACTAGTCATATAGGCAAATGAATTGAGAGAAGGGCAGAAATGGAAAAGAAGGAAGAGGAATAAATTGTGAGGCAGATTAAACAGATGAACAGATGAAGCTCGACAGGCAGATAGTGAAAGAGTTAGGTGTGAGAGGAAGCAAAAATAGATTGTGAAAAATGTAACAATTGCAATAATCCCTGACATTTCTGTGATTCTCTGCAGTTTTACATTCCCTCATGTGTTCCCTGCAAACAACTTGAGAGAAAGTTGACCATTCAAAAAGGTGCTTTTAACACGACTTTAGGGTGGGGAATGGAACCTCAGGACGGAGCAAGTGGCCTGACTTGTCAGGTTGCTAAAGGTGAGCAGAAGCAGGACTCTGATTAGGGTTTTCAGCGTCCTCAAAACTTCTTGCATCAAGGCTACTTAACAATAAATTATTAAAAGCAAAAGAAGTTACCGGGCTATCGGAACAATGCCCTTTCTGTTATTCCTGATGAAAGAGTAGGGAAAAGGATGAAAGGTAGATAGAGGGAGATGAGGAATGTGGGAGGAAGACAGAGAGCTAGAACAAAAGACAGGAAAAAAACAGAAGATGAACAGCAAAATAAGATGTAGACTGAGAGCACTGCAGGAGCATAATGGCACATGTCTTTGGATGATCTGGAATCAACCTCCCAATCCAAGAGTATGGAATCCTCTCACTTCAGCCAGGTGGCTCTGAGAACACTTTCTTTTCAAGTCACTTCAAAACCAGCCTGGTCCTCTCAGTCACATGCAAGCTATCTACCCCTCAGCTAGAGCCAGGAGGACAGCTGGGTGCAATGAGTAGGAGATGCAGAGAAAGAAGCAACTAACCAGAGAAAGTGGGGACAAGAGAGACAGAGCTAGATGTCTAGAGAAGGAGAAACAGACCAAGGGGCTGAGGTGGTTTAGAGTCAGGTCTGTGATATCTCCGCCATGACCACTGTGTGCAGGGTTCTGGTGTGATCTGAGCACAGGGACCAGGGAGTACTCACCTCTGGGGAGGCAGAGGCAGAGGCAGCTTTCACCACAAAGTGAGCACATTCCCTGACCTTGTCCGTGAGCTTTGGCACATGCTGGTGAGAACATTGGCTGTGCTGATCAGAAGTCCAGAGCAAAGATGCAATGAGTTCTGCTGCAAATCAGCTGCTTATTTATAGGATTCTGTGTGTGTGTACACACACACATGCATACACATGCACACACATGCAGATAGTAGTCCATCTAATGAGCTCTCAATATCAGGGAGGAAGAGGCTGCTTCTCACTGGTCACCCATGATAAACTGACTATGACCCATGAACAATCCATTCTTGAAGTCTATCTTAGTCTGATCAGGTTTTAGGAGTTTTAGTAGATTAGATACAGTCCTAACATCTCTGGAGAGACTTCTTCATTGGCAAAGGACCCTGAAATGTCTGAGTTAGTTTGAGATTTCTCAGCTATAATCTTTCCCCCAGGTAAGCTTGCTGTTTGGAAGAAGCACACATCATGTTATTTCCATGTTTCCTGCCCTCTTATGCCAGACAAAGAACTCCCTCCCTAGAAGAAGAACCTATTTATAACTGATCACCCTGGCCCTAATACAAGGAATTTAAGGAGCTTTAGTCTAAAGTGAGATCCCAGAAAACTCAAAAGAATAGTAAGTTTGCTAATTCATCACCATGTGGTGCTTGCCTCTCTTCCCTGTCTAAAAAGTAGCAAAGGAACTGGGAAGACTGTGCTGCCTGAATAATCCATATTGACCCTTTCACTTTCCTGATGTGTTGTTCCAGACAAACTTTCCTAGCTGGATGGAACTACTAGAGATCTCTGAAAAAGTTACTGTTTAAATGCTATTCATACCAGTTGCATTACATATGTCCTGTAGCATTGAAACCAAGATTCAGAAAGACTAAGTGACAGACCCAACACCATACAACTGAGGAAGAGGCACAGCAAGTCTTTGAGTCTAGGTTGGCTCTGGGTCAAGATCTTTCAACCAGGCATGCCTAGTTGATCTTCCCTTTCTTTTACGTTCAGAAGTCTCTAGGAAATAGTCCACAGCTTCCATTAGCATCTTTCATGGAGCATTATTTTTATATGTGCTACTTGGATTATTTGCATCAGAATCTAATAGTGACCCTTGTTGAAAAGACAGTCTCTGGTCCAATTTCAGAACTTAAAATCAGAATTTCAGAGAATATGCCAAGCACAAAATATCAGGAAATTTCTTAAGCAAGAAACAAGCAAGTCACATTCACTGACTATAATGCAATACAATCAGAACACAAAAATAAAATGACAATTAAAAATAAAAACAGATGAATATGTTTACAATATTGATTGTGGGAATGGTTTTTAGATACATAATTACCTTCAAGCTTATCAAGTCTTATATATTGTGTGTACAGATTTCCATGTCAATCATACCTCAATAAGATAGGTTAAAACAAACAAAAACAAAGATACTTTGAAACTAATTTATATTCCCAAAGGGAAATCAAAATAGAGTTTTCAAATTACTCATAAATAGACCACCAATATCGAAACCTGTGGGATGCAGAACCTGTATTCTTATGAAAATTTGAAAAATGTAAATTAAATAATAAAAAATTTTCTAAGAAAATATAAATGATTTAAATGGACTCAAGGAGAATTTCAAAGCTTGTATAATCCATTATTCACAACAGAAATTGAGAAGTCAGTAAAATATGCCCCCAAAAGATAACTGGCACAGATGGCTTCAGGGGGAAGTTCTGGAAAAACTTTCAAGAAATAGACAATTTACATGTTAAATTGTCTTGTAATTTAAGACAAGACAATGTGTGCTTCAAGCACATGATAAGATGTAAAGTTATCTTTTCATATGAGGCTAACATACAGCAAGCGCTAAATGCTAATATAGAACAAATACTTCATATGAAAGGAAATCTATTTAAAACTCATTTGGAACATAGATACTCAAAGATGTCCTGATTTAGTAGTTTTAATTCCAGAAATGTAAAAGTAATTAAACATTAGAAAATATTTAAATGCAATTCATGACATACACTTATATGCACATATATGTATGCATATAGAGGGAGAAAAACTATACAGCTGATAAACAAATGCCAATAAATTTTTAAGTTCAACAGGCATGTAAAACTATCAAATCAGAAAAAGAAAGAAACTTCCTTAACTTGATAAAGAATATCTAGTAAGAAAAAATAGGAAACATCTTAATCTGGAAACAACGAATTTCACTAAAATAGAAATTGGAAGTAAGACAGGCAAGACGTGATATCTGTCACAATGTTGTTAATAGTCAACACTGTATTTGACTCTTTAAGCAATGCAATAAGACAAAAAGAAAGAAATGTGGGGTAAGTGGATTAGAAAGGGATGAAACTATTTACCCTACAAAGCCCTAGAAAATCAAGTGAAAATTATGAAAACAATATTAGAATATCTAAGGTCAATATAAAGAATATCAATAGCTTTAATATGCATTAGAGATGAAACAATTTTTAAAAATAATAAAAAGGATCCCAGACAAAACAAAATTATAAAATATATAAGAATAACTATATAAAATGTGCAAGACTTATATGAATAACATACTCTGTTAGCTTGTATTTATATGAATAACTCAAACTGTGAATACTTGCACTATAACTTATAACTTACAGGACCTGCCTAAACAGAGAGCTATTCCATGTTCTCTCCAAACTATAATAATAAATGAAATCCAACAATTAGACTATCAACAGATAATCTTCTAGAACAAGATAATACAATTTCAAAATGAACTGGGAAATGTATACATGCTCTAGTCAAGGCTGGCTGACTCGCTTTCTTTTTTTCTTTCTTTTTTGGCAGTTTTTGTGGTTTTATTTAAGTACAAAAAATGTTCACAAAGAAAAAAAAAAAAAAAGGAGTCCTAATAAGAATAGTGGTGTCTCCAAAATTTCTCTTACAGGTGCTTAGGAAAGGGAATAGGGCAGATGTTCAGGGCAAGGGAGATGGCTTAGGTACTTGTTTTGAAATTACATTTCACAACAAGGTATGCTTTTTACTTAGATTTTCAGGGATCGGGCAGTAAGTAAAATCTCTATACAATGCTCTTTGCTCTCCCACTGCTTAAAACATGAGTTATTTTTGCAACCTGTTTTAGAATGGATTTTTCTTGCATTCTTATTTGATATGATTGCACAGACTGTGTAAATATTCCAAACAGATTAAAATATTTTTAACCAGTTTGCATGAAGTACTTTGAAAAAAGGAACAATTTATCAAAGATAACGTTAGATATCTTTACCTTGCTATATTTGTGGCTATGTGTTTCCAAACATTGTCGTGGGTATCATATGTATTCTTCCCCTCACCAAAAACAAATATACACAGGAACCATTATTCATTTTCTTTCTGTGCAGCCTGGCGTTGGGATTGGTGACTCTGCAGGCCAGCTGGGCTGCTCTTTCGGTGATGAATCTGAGGCTCCTGAAGGAAGCATGGTGAGCAGTCTCAGCACAGCAAGGTTTGTTGCATATCTGCAGCACTTCCAGCTCCCTGACGTTGTGGACCAGGAACTTCTGGAAGCCACTGGTCAGCATGTACTTCGTTTTCTTGTTGCTCCCCAAAATCAATGTTTGTTATAAAGATTTGGGCCTGGAATCTACTCTGCATCCTTTTGTCAATATCTCTGAGTATCCACTAATTATGCTTAATTTTGACATTTTGGTCTGACAGGTGCCAGAAGAACTCCTTCCGTCCTCTTTTTGTTGATTTTGGGCTTCGGAGAGGTTTGTTTGAGGGCAGCCATATTGCTGAATAGGAAGTGGCTGCCACCTCTGTAGGTAGCATTGAGGAAGAGAGCCCCTGGCATGCTTTTTTTCGGGGGTGTGGGGGGTGGGGACTGGGGATTGAACTCAGGGGCACTCCACCACGCAGCCACATCCCCAGCCTGCTCTTGTGTTTTATTTTAAAGACAAGGTCTCACTGAGTTGCTTAGTGCTTCGCTCTTGCTGAGGCTGGCTCTGAACTCGAGATCCTCCTGTCTCAGTCTCCAGAGCCACCGGGATTGCAGGTATGCACCACAGTGCCCGGTTCATGGCATTCTTTTTTTTTTTTTTTTCTCTCGCGGTGCTGGGGATTGAACCCAGGACCTTGTGCTTTCAAGGCAAGCACTTTAACCAACTGAGCTATATCCCCAGCCCCCATGGCATTCTTTAAAAGACCAGTTAGGGCTGGAAGTGTAGCTTAGTGGCAGAGCTCTTGCCTAGCGTAAGCAAGTCTCTGTGTTCCCCAGAACCACAAGGAAAAAAAATTGTCAGAGAGCACATGCCTACCCACATATTTAAAAACATTGTAAAGCAATGGTAAGAAAAACAGAGTAGCTCTGGCAAAGAGATAGAGTAATGAACACAAAGTGTGCAGAAACAGATCTATGTAGTAGGATATGATATATATATATATATATGCATACATATATATATGACATATGAGAATGTAGCATATTTTATTTTATTTTATTTTATTTTATTTTATTTTATTTTATTTTATTTTATTTTGGTACTGGGGATTGAACTCAGGGGCACTCGGCCACTGAGCCACATCCCCAGCTCTTTTTTGTATTTTATTTGGAGACAGGGTCTCACTGAGTTGCTTAGGGCCTTGCTAAGTTGCTGAGGCTGGCTTTGAACTCGCAATCCTCCTGCCTCAGCCTCCCAAGTGCTGGGATTACAGGCGTGCGCCACCGCGCCTGGCTGCGAGAATGTAGCATTTTAAATCAACATCTAAATAAAAAATTAATTCAATAATTGGAATCAGAGCAACTGGTTATCCAATTAGAGGAAAGAGTAATATTTCTATAATTTGCAAGGCAAAATCCAAGTGGACTAAAGAATCAAACAGCAGCTGAGGATGAAGCCCAGTGCTAGAGTGTGTGTTTAGCAAGGCCCTGGGTTTAATACCCAGCACTACACCCCCACTAGACACAAAACATAAAATACTCTTTTGAAGTACTAGAAAAATATATTTAACCTTTATGTTGGAAAGGTCTTCTTAAAAAGGAATAATGCAAAAAACCCCATAAAATTTAGGATACTATATTGACTATGTAAAAATGAAACACTTCTGTATGACAAAGGCATCATAATAAAAATAGCAGAGACAAGTTGTAAACTTGAGAAAATATATGTAACTTATGTAAGATTGATACAATAGTACTATTAGTAAGGAAAGAGCACATATACTAAAATTGGAACGATACAGAGAAGATTAGCATGGCCCCTGCACAAGGATGACACGCAAATTCGTGAAGCGTTCCATATTTTTCTTGACAAAGGAGGCAAAAACATGCAGTGGAGAAAAGACAGCCTCTTCAACAAATGGTGCTGGGAAAACTGGAAATCCATATGCAGCAAAATGAAACTAAACCCATATCTCTCACCCTGTACAAAACTCAACTCAAAGTGGATCAAAGACCTAGAAATCAGACCAGAGACTCTGCACCTAATAGAAGAGAAAATAGGTCCAAATCTTCATCATGTTGGCCTAGGACCAGATTTCCTTAACATGACTCCCAAAGCGCAAGAAATAAAAGCACGAATCAATGATTGGGATAGAGTCAAACTAAAAAGCTTCTTCTCAGCAAAGGAAACAATCAGCAATGTGAAGAGAGAGCCTTCAGAGTGGGAGAAAATCTTGGCCACACACACTTCAGATAGAGCACTAATCTCCAGAATCGACCAAGTACTCAAAAATCTTTACACCAAGAACACTAATAACGCATTCAATAAATGGGCCAAGGAAATGAACAGACACTTTACAGAGGAAGATCTACAAGCAATCAACAGATTTATGAAAAAATGTTCAACATCCCTCGTTATAAGAGAAATGCAAATCAAAACCACCTTAAGATTTCATCTTACCCCAATTAGAATGTCTTTTATTAAGAACACAGGCAACAACAGGTGTTGGCGAGGATGTGGGGAAAAGGGTACACTCATACATTGCTGGTGGGAGTGCAAGTTGGTGCAGCCACTCTGGAAAGCAGTGTGGAGATTCCTTAGAAAACTTGGAATGGATCCACCATTTGACCCTGCTATCCCACTCCTTGGCCTATACCCAAAGGACTTAAAATCAGATTGCTACAGTGATGCAGCCACATCAATGTTCATAGCTGCTCAATTCACAATAGCTAGATTATGGAATCAACCTAGATGCCCTTCAGTAGATGAATGGATAAAGAAACTGTGGTATATATACACAATGGAATATTACTCAGCCATAAAGAAGAATAAAATTATGGCATTTGTAGGTAAATGGATGATGCTGGAGACTGTTATGCTAAGTGAGATCAGTCAATCCCAAAAATCCAAAGGCCGAATGGTCTCTCTGATAAATGAATGATGATGCATAATGCGGGGGGGGGGGAAGGGTGGCAAGAATGGAGGAAGGATAGATAGCATAGAGGGAAGGGAGGGGTGAGGCGGGGTGGGGGGTAAAAATAATAACAGAATGTGTGACAGATTCCGTTGCCCTGTGTACATGTATGAACGCACAGATGGTGTGACTCTACTTTGTGTACAACCAGTGAAACAATAGCTGTACTCCATTTGTGTTCAATGAACCAATAAATAATTAAAAAAAAAAAAGAAATACTCCCCCCTTCCCCCCCAAAAAATGGGCAGCAGAAATTGAACAGAAAAGTCAATAAGAAATTTGTATCAGAAACAAGAATATGAAAAGATGTTTAGCCCATGAGTAATCCAGGATATGAATTTTAAAACAATGAGAAACCATATTTCACCCATCAGTTGTGAAAATATAGTAAAGATTGATAGTAGCAAGTCTAGGCAAGTGTCACACAGTATTAGTAGGAGTATAAATTGAAAAAGTCTTTTTGGAGGGCAATTTGGCAGTGTTTCCTAAAAAAAAAAAAAAAAAAAAATCTAACATGTTCTTTGGCCCAGAATTTTACCTTGAGTATTTGCTCTCCATTCCTATACAAATGTACAAAGAGGTGTTCATAAGAATTTTAACTCAGCACTGTTTAGGAGCACAAAGTATTGGAGACTAATGAAATACACATTAATAGTTTAGTGAATTATCTATTTATATTACAGAATTCTCAGTTAATTTAAAAAAACAGAATAATGGCAGAGAAGATTCTCTAAAACAGACTGCTAAGTGAAAAGAGCATGTGGCATAACAATACAAACTGAATCATATCAGTGACATCAAAGAAAGCCCATGAACAATTCCTAGCCATCCCTTTTCATCCTGCAAATGCATTTTAAAACATGCTGAAGACCTAGGAGAACACATACCATTTTGACAACTGTGCTTGAGTCTGGGGAAGGGACTGAGATTGAACAGATGTTCAAGAGAAATGTTTGCTTCACCTGAATTGTTTGAACTCCTCACATGAATCAATCTCTTGCACATATATTTTTAAATTGGAAAGGTCAATGAGACAGCCAACATCGGACTCACTGCTTCACAGAGCCCTCTCACAGCCATCTGTCTTTTCTCTTCAATGCCTTTCCCCATGAGTTCTGTCTTCTGGCTGTTTGTCATTTAATGGTCCTCCCCACACATTTCCCTCATTCCACTATTTCAGAATAGTGACAGGGCTGAAGATTATGGCTAGACCATGGTTGGGGATCAAACTACTATATTAAATAAGTCCAGTGCTAATTATGTAAAATAAGAATTAAAAAAGGATCAATTGTCATATTGTTATACAATATTAGAT
Source organism: Glaucomys volans (assembly GCA_020662805.1). Lineage (NCBI taxonomy): Eukaryota > Metazoa > Chordata > Mammalia > Rodentia > Sciuridae > Glaucomys > Glaucomys volans. The sequence continues at coordinate 82,591 of JAJEJO010049222.1, forward strand.
ATTTCTCCCAACTATATTTCTGTATCAGTCAGCTTTCCATCTCTGTGACCAAATTACCTAATAAGAATAACTGGCCTGGGGATATAGCTCAGTTCGTAAGTGCTTGCCTTGCAAGCACAGGGCCCTGGGTTCAATCCCCAGCACTGCAAAAAAAAAAAAAAAAAAAAAAAAAACCCACAAAAAACAAAAAAAGAACAACTTAGAGGAGAAAAAGTTTATTTTGGGCTTATGGTTTCAGAGGCTCAGTCCATGGTCACCTGGCTCCATTGCTCAGGGTCTGAGGTGAAGCAGAACACCATGGCATAAAGGTATGGCAGAGAAAAACTGCTCAGAATGTGGCTTCTTGGAAGCAGAGAGAGAGACTCTAGGGACAAGATATATAATCCTTAAGGTAGGCCCCCAGTGACCCACTTCCTCCAGCCACTCCTCACGTGCTTTAGAGTTACTATCCAGAGTTACCATTGAAGTTATTAATCCATCAAATGACTTAATCCACTGATCAGGTTAAAGTTCTTATAATAATTGAATCATTTCACCTCCTGCATCAACACTGGAGCTTCTGAGGGACACCTCATATCCAAACCCTAGCATAACACTTTCTGTAGTCCCTCCTTCCATCTTCTCCACTGACATAGAGGTTTCCTTCAAAGGAGTGTTACCCACAATGCCAGGTGCAATGGTTTCAAAAGGAAATACACTACTCTTTTTTTTTTAAAGGAAATACACTACTTCTTAATGCTTAAGATCATGGAAATGTAATTGCACTTTGCCTGAAAAGGGCTGGTATTCATCATTGGATTGTGAGTCATCAAAAGAAGCACCAAATAAAGGACCTGGATAGCTTAGTCTGCTCATTAGGGTCATCTTAGCAAAGAACATTTTCCAAATCATAAATTTGCATAATCTTTCAGCAGACTTAGTCTTGTCATATGTTGTCATTCCTCTCACCCACACTATCTTAATATTGTAACCCTTATATTTCTCTAAATAACCTATGTGCTATATTTGAACTGAAATAAATAATTAGGAAGATGCACGTTAACAGCTGTACCCCAGGCTGTCTCTTAATAGCCATGTAGTAAGTAACTAAATTCTTAGTACTTTAGTATTACTATCTATAAGATGAAAAGCATAACTGAGCCTGACTCATGGGGTTATTCTGAGAATTAAATGAGTTTGCATATGCTAGAACCTGGCACATAGTGAGAACTTAATAAGTACTGTTATTGACTTATGCTATGACATTATTCCTCCTACTATATTGAAATTACTTGATGGATAATTGATGTTTAGCATATGTACATTTCCAACCAAAAGGGTGGCCCTGAGTAATACTGGAGTGATGTTTCCTAAGCTCTTGTATAATGAAATGTTAATGAGAGTTATATGAGAAAATGATTATAACAAAAAATAAGCTTGGGAAATGCTGCATTTTATATAATTTACTTGGAAATTCATAATGTATTTTAGCATAGTAAATATTTGAGATAGTTTACAGTTAACAAACTATTTAAACAGTTAACCCAGTATTTCCCAAATTTAATTGATCTAGACCCTTCCCCCTTTTTAATGGACACTCTGAATTAACTTAAATCACAAAGGAATGGATTAGCAGGATATTGGGTGTGTCACAGAATTGTGGGAAAATCCAAACAACTAATGTACAGATGAGCTGAGGCATGAGTAGTTCCTAAGGTCTCGGTATAGGAACAAGAGGGAGCTGCCATAGATTTGACCCAGATCCAACCTCCTGCATCACTCACTCTAGATTCAGATTCCTTGGGAAAAGTTCTTACTGACCTGGCATGGACTCAGGCCCACCTTATTGTCCTGGGGATGGAGGAATGCTGAAGAAAGATTTGATATTCCAAATAGGGTCTTATGGGAAAGGGATGGATAGTTTCCAAAAGATCAAGAAGAGTGCTGTTTCCAAATGAAGGAATAAGGTAAGCTAATCAGACACAATACTGGGGGTCCCCTCAAAACATATACTAGTAACAGAACACAGTTTTGTATTTGTTCCAGGTTTTAGAGACAGAATCTACTTGCTTAATTTTAGAGATGAGGACCCTATATCCCAGGAAGTCCATGTGACTTGCTGAAGGTAACACAATGGCTGAGAGTCAGAGTAAGGGCCAAAAATCCAACTCTTAGTGCATTAATTTCATCATTATTCCGCAGCCCTTCTTTTTGTTGCTCATCATTAAAAAGAAATCAAAGAGCTGGGAGAGACCTTATAGCCTAGTCCAAACACTCATTTTATGTGAGAAAATGGCCCTAGAGATAGTAAGCAAAGTTCGAACACACGGGACAGAGGTCAGATCTAGTTCTGTTAAGCTACCAAATTTTTTTCAATTTTGAGATGTATTTTTCACATTTTGATTTTATGATGTGAAAATGTATCAGACATTTATGAATACATTTAAGGTAATGCTGCTTTCCTTCCTCCCCTTCGTTTCTTCCCTCCCACTCTCTTGCCCTCCTCCCTTCTCTCCTACTTCTCTTTCCCTCTTCTTCCTCTCTCTCTTTCTGAAAAGTGTGACTTTCATCATTTTATAGAAGTGCCTTATAATCAGGAACATTTGTTAACTTCAATATAGAACTGCATTACAGTTCAAGAATTCAAAATAAACACTAGCTAGCACACACATATGGATGCATAAAAGCAAACTAAAAGTGAAGTCACAAAGAATGTTAGTGACGTGATGTAGAAGTCATAATGCACAACACTCTCAGCAGTATGGGAACATTGGGATGTGTCACAAAGTGTTTTATTAACATGGGAACTTAACACCAAAGAGAATCAATGATATACACACACCCCTTCACTGCCACCCTGTGAGACACCAGAAGCCTTTGAACAAATATGCACTCCTCAATTCTTTTTTGGGGGAGTGGGGGTGGCAGGACATCAGTAGGGTAGGGAATTTGCCTTTAGGTACTGGAGTGAGAGTAGAGGCTGAGTCCTGACTCATAACACGAAATGGAAAAAGCTTTGGCATAACCAGAGGATAGAAGTCACATGAACAGCTCCTCTGCCTAAGTCCTAGAACTTGGTTTCAGCTTCTCAAATGATAGAGGAATCTCTTGGAGGCCAGGCAGGTAAAGCTTGGGAAGAAAATTGCATTACTTGGAAGAAAACCTTTTCAATCAGGAGGAAAGAGGGAAGAACTGTGGCTGGTTCAGAGGGTAGAACTGGTCGTGGGGCAAGCGTTCAGTACAGAGGCACAGGACTGCAACAGTGGTGGTGGCAGAGGCCCAGATGGTCATGCTGATGACAACTGCTGGAAAGCTGGGTTCTGCATAGTGGTGGCCAGGAGCTCTAGAAGATCTGCAGAGAAAGAGGGTGGACTGACATGAAGTTTATCTATCCACGGTGCACATACCCTGCCATGGGGGAGAGAAGCAGCCCTGCAGGTTACTGGGAGCAGAAGCAAGAAGACCTGGAGATTCACCACCCCAACTGCGATGGGTTGTATAGCCAGGGTCTAAGTGATGGTAACCAAAGCCTACTTCTCTCTCATGGCTGCTGTGTCTAAGAAGGAAGGGTTTAGCTAAGATTGACTGATCCGACACCTGGACACTCATTTCATCCATTCCACAAACAATTGTTGCCAAGAACCCAGGCTTGGGTTTGGTGTTAGGAATACAAAGACTCAGTGACTCAGTTCCTTCCCCGAGGGACTTATAGACTGTGAAGAGAGTTACAATACAATGACCTTTATTTGATCACTTTCCTTCTTAAGCCTCTTTCATGGTCCCTGGGCTTACTAAAGGATAAAATCCTAAGTTGTTAACACAGTATGCAAGGCTCTCCATTCTAGCTTTGTGGTGAAGGGAATATACTCTGGAATTCAATTGTCTGGGCTCAAATCCAAGCTGCATCACTCCTCAGATGTGTGAGCCCAGGTGAATCAAACAGCTCCTCCATTTCCTCAATTCTTCATCTGGCTGAAGGCAAATATGGGAATAGCAGTAGTATTGGGAATAAAATGATACAGTGCACACAAAATGCTTACCGTGGTACAAGGCGCATATTATATAGTCAATAGACAATAATAATTCCCACTCTGGCAGCTTACCCAGCTCTGTTTTTTTCTTACTGTTGTGTCATACTCCATAGCACTCCCATCCAATTCCCTAACCTCTTTACCCCATACCATTCATATGTGCCATCTGACTCCCTGAGAGCTGCTCCTCTGACCTGGAATGTCTGCATCTCAACCACTGTGTAGATTACCACCCCTGCTTGCCATCAGCCTGGCATCACCTACTTTCAGATTCAGCAGCATTAACTGACATCTCCATAATGCAGACTTTGGTGAGCATCCTCGAACCTCTCCATACCTTGTCCCCCGCGACACTATCATTTAACTATTCCTCCTGTGACTCTGTAGTACCTGGTATAGAGTCCCATCATGTTCTAGCCACCTTTCTGCTGCTATGACCAAAAGACCTGACAAGAACAATTTTAGAGGAGGAAAAGTTTATTTGGTGCTCATGGTTTCAGAGGTCTCAGTCCATAGAGGTTGACTCCATTGCTCTGGGCCTGAGATGAGGCAGAACATTATGGCAGAAAGGTGTGGAAGAAGAAGGCGGTTCAGGACCTGGCAAACAGGAAGCAGAGAGAGACTCTGATCACCAGGAACAAAATAGATATCTCAAAGACTTGCCCCTAATGGCCCACCAACTCCAGCCACATCCTAACTGCCTACAGTTACCACCCAGTTATCCCTATCAGTTGATTAACACACTGATTAGGTTAAGGCTCTCATGACCCAATCATTTCACCTCTGAATGTTCTACTCTTGTCTTATGCATGAGCTTTTGAGGGACATCTCTTTTTTGTTTGTTTGTTTCTTTTCCAAATAACATCTTTCTTACTTATATATATATTTTTCATTGTAATAAAAGTCTTATTCATTATGGGTAAGTCAAAAAACAGAGATACACAAAATGAAGAACCCTACAACCTTAAGTCCACTAAGGCAGATTTATTGGTGATGTTAATTCTAGTTTCCCAGCTACTCTTGTATATAGAATTTCTAGAGCTTTGGGAGGAGCCCTGGCAAGGTATAAACTTTCATGTATTTTCAAGAAAGAATCTAGAGTAACACCACTGGTTATACTTGCTTTTTTTCCCCACTTCTCCTTCCCCTCACATTGGGAGGTGGTGTTGAAATAGCCATGGGTGTTTTGGGGATCTGACTAACCAGAAGTCAAAATAGGAACAAATTTAGTTAGGGTTTATGTGGGTTTGCAGTAGCTTTGCTGTAGTTAAGATAATGTTAGCTGGCAAAGGAATGGCTTCCAGGGACGTTCCTGCTGTCCTCTGGGGCTTGTGACCCAGCATCAAGAAATGAAGCCTAAGGTCAGAGACTATTCCTTGATATGAATAGTCCTATGGGAAGTGATGTTCCACCCATTATAAAGCTACTCAAAATTTACAACACAAGTTCAGTAACATTTTAAAGAGTTTAAAAATATTTTCAAAGATTCAGAAAAGAACCTCCAGTACAAAAGATACAAAAAATTCACTCAAAAATTGATGAAGCTATGCTCACTTCAGCAGCACATACAGTAAAACTGGAATGATGCAGAGAAGATTAGCGTGGCCCCTGCATGAGGATGACACGCAAATTAGTGAAGAGTTTCATATTTAAAAATAAAAGAAAAATTAAAAAATTGATAAAGCAAATTAACTTTAATTTGGAATATTTCAATAAAATATGCGCAGGGACACCAGAACTCCTTAGTCCTCTACTTGAAACTCAGGATCAGTGCCTCCGCATCATGTCCCCTCTGGTTTTCTCTGCAAACCACCAGTCCACTCTCAACCACCGTGAGATGGACGTTTTTATATTCCATATAGGAGCGAGATTCTTCAGCCCTTGTCATTCTGTGTCTGGCTTATTTTGTTTAACATAAGGAGATACCTTGCTCTAGTAAGAATAGCAGTCATCAAAAAGGCAAAAAGTTCTGGCAAGAATGGGGAGAAAAGGGAACCCTTGCACACTGTTGGTGAGAATGTAAGTTAGTACAACCATTATCCAAGATATATGGAGGTTCCTAAAAAAAATAGAACTACCATATAATCCAAAATCCCACTCCTAGATATGTATCCAAAAGAATCAAGATACCGAAGAGACATCTGCACTCCCATGTTTATTGTAGCACTCTTCACAATAGCTAAGAAATGGAAAAACTCAAGTGTCTTTCAGCTGATGAATGGATTTAAAAAATGCAGTACTTATACACAATGGAATACTATTCAGCCATAAAAAGAATGAAATTCTGTCATCCACAACAACATGAATGGAACTGGAGGTCATTATGTTAAGTGAAATATTTTATTTTTTAAAATGTTTTTAATGGAAATATTCACTTAAAAAATAGAATGAAATGGTGAACTTCCACATTCTTTTCATTCAATTTCAACAGTGATCAACATATGGTCAATATTATTTCCTCTATATCCTCACTCCAATCCCTTATATCCACTTAATCATTTTGATGAAATTCCAAGCATCATAGAATTTCACCCAGGAGTGCTTCAGTATGTATCGGTAAATATAAGAAACTGTAAAACTAGCATAATACTATTTCATATCCAAAAACTATTAAAAAATTCCTCAATATCTTCAAGCATCTAGTCAATGCACATATTTCCTAATCATTTTATGAATGATAATTGGTTGTTAAATCACTGTCTTTTTTGGGGGAGTGGGTATTAGGGATTGAACTCAGAGAACTCAACCACTGAGCCCCATCCCCAGCCCTATTTTGTATTTTATTAGAGACAGGGTCTCACTGAGTTGCTTGGCGCCTTGTTTTTGCTGACACTGGCTTTGAACTCAGGATCCTCCTGTCTCAGTCTCCCGAGCTGCTGGGATTACAGGCGTGTGTCTCCTCACCCGGGTCTAAATCTTTTTTAATATGTTACATTTTCCTGCCATCTTCCTTCCACTCCCGTTATAACTTTCGTTGAAGAAGTCAGTTATTTTCCTGAGTGATATTATACAGTCTGGATTTTGCTATCTGTTTCTGTTTGGGGTTGTTTGACATTCTGTTTCTGTATTTTCTATAAGCAGGCAGTTAGTTGTAGAGGCTTATCAGCTTCCTGTTTAATTTCTTCCTTCTGAGACTGCTTTATAATTGGTTTTGGGCACTTCCACCAGGAAGTATTTAACACCATTTTATCTTTTTTTGTGATATCAGCTCTTGATGAGAATGATTAGGTCCATGAATTAATTATGGATTATAAAATGATGATATTCTAGGTCTATTATTTCAAGCTATGTCACTGGAGAAAAATTTTCTTTCATCAATTATCAGATTACCCAACCATCCTTATGTCAAGACCTCTCCAACCATTTTGATCATCTTAAGATTGTTTTGGCTGTACAGGTGGAGCACACCTGTAATCCCAGCAGTTTAGGATGCTGAGGCAGGAGGATGGTGAGTTCAAGCCAGCCTCAGCAAAAGGAAGGTGCTAAGCAACTCGGTGAGACCCTGTCACTAAATAAAATACAAAATTGGGCTTTGAGATGAGGCTCAGTGGTCGAGTGCACTTGAGTTCAATCCCTAGTACACGCCTCACCCCCCAAAAAATTAGATTGTTCTATTATAGATTTTTCTTAGAAAAATACTCCCTGAGTTCTTGTGTATTTATAGCAGCTTACGTATGGTATTTAAATTTTGAAGGTCAGTTTTTATGATTAAAACTTTCTATCTTGAGCATTATTAAAATGTCATTCCATTATCTTCTGGAATATAGCTTTACTATTCAAAATCTGGAGGCAATTTTATATATTTTTTCTTTATAAGTGATTTTGTCTATTTGTATGGATGCCTGAGATATTTCTTTTCATTTTGTTTAAAATCTTACAGTCTCAACAAATTATGTCTTGATATTACTCATTTTCTTGGGTATACAATATTCCCTTTGAATACAGAAATTCAAATGCTTTTTTATCTTAGAAAATTTGTTATCATTGTAGTTTTCAGGATTTGTTATGTTTCATTGTTTTGATTTTCTACTTTGGGGATTCCTGTTACGCCAGGGATTTTGAACCTCTGTTGAAACCTGTGAACAGTTTCTTAGAATTATGTTTTAAATGCATGAATTATAATACATAGGTTTTCAATTTACTTTTATCAAAACGGAAGACAGATTGAACAAAATTTGTATGCCTTTGATCAACAGCAATGCTATTCACAATAATAAATAAATAAATAAATAAATAAAAGCAACCCAAGTTTCCATCAGTGGAAGAATGAATGAACAAAATGTGATAGAAACACATAATGGAATATTATTTGATCTTAAAAGGAGGAAATGCTGACATGTACTACAACATGAATGAAACTTGAAGATGCTATGATGAGTCCAGTCACAAAAGGGAAAATATTGTATGATAACATTTATACAAGGTATACCTATAATAGTTAAATTCCTGAAGACAGAAAAAAGAATGGTGGTTACCAGGGGCCAGAGGAAGAAGAAATGATGAGTTATTGTTTAATGGGCTCACAGTTTCAACTAGGGAAGACAAGCAAGTTCTAGAATTGGACAGTAGTGAATTCACGACAGGTAAATGCACTTAATGCAACAGAACTGTGTGCTTAGGAATGGCTAAATTGGTAAGTTTTATGCATATTTTACCATAATTAAAAAACCAGAAAGCACATCTGTGTATGTGACATGGATGCATTTTTATATGCATTGAATAACAGAACTACATCAACGTAGGTATCTACAGTAATGTGAGCTGGTGGCAGTTCTGATAGCTAACAGAATTTTGAAGTAGTGATGAATATAAACAATATTTTAAAATACTTGCAATAATTTCAATATAATGTAAACAAATCTGATGACAAAATTACATAAAATGATAAATTAATTTCAGCTACGTTAAATGAAAATGAAGAGGAAATGTTCATCCAAGTTCACTAACCCTCTGGGTTCTATCTAAGGAGCCCTTCAGTATGTGTGACTCCCCCATAACAATCTTTATAGTCTTGTTGGATCTTTTTCTATACTTGACACATTATTTTTTCTGTTTAAAAATCTTTCACTTCTTTTTAAGATCAAGATAAAATATAGAAAAATAGGCACATCTTAAATGAGCAATTCAGTAAGTTTGACAAAATGTATATAGTTATATAATCAATATCCTAATTGAGATAAGGAACATTTCCCTCATCCCGGAAAGCTTCTTTTTGTTACTTTCTGGTTAATTCCTCCAAAACTTATAGACAACCATCCTTCTTAAATCTGATGTCAATGTCATTATGTGGTAAGTTCTCTTTTGCCTCTGGCTTCCTTTATGTGAACATCATGTTATTGAGGTTCAACCACGTGGTAATGTGCATACATTTTTATTGTTGGATAGCACCCCATCATATGTAGAATATATTACAGTTGCTTATTATCTTGTTGATAGATTTGAGTTGTTTCCACTTTTGACTACTACCAATAAAACTTCTGTAAACATTGGTGGACTTGTGTTTTCATCTCTCTTGGATAAGTACCTAGAAGCAGAATTAATTGCTGGGTCACAGGGTGTGTGTATGTTTAACTTCATAGGGAACTGTCAAGTAGTTTTTCAAAGTATATTGTCCATTTTATTCTCCCACCAGCAATATGTCAAAATGGATGAGAAGTGGTATCTGATTGTGACTTTAATTTGCATTTTGTTGATGTCTAATATTGAGAAAATTTTTACATGCTTCCTAGTTTCCTCTATAGTTTCTGTTAATGAACTGTCTGTTCAGTTTTTCTGCCCAAGTTTTGAAATTGTGTTGTCATTTTAGAACTTCTATGAATATTCTGAATACAGTTGTTTTATTTGATAAATATATCACAAATATTTTTAACAGGTTTGTTATTTCCCTTTTCATTTTCTAAAAGTATCTTTCAAAAAGCAGAAATTTTTAATTTTGACGATGTTGAATTCAATTTTTAAATTTATGGTTCTAAATTTTCTATTGAAAGAAATATTTGACTTCCCCAAGGTTGGAAAGCCATTCTCTTAGGTTTACTCTTAAAAGTTTTAATGTCTTGATTTGCTTTTATTTCTATGATACACCTAAAATTAATTTTTATTTTTGATATGATGTAAAGAGTGGACCAAGGTTAGTTTTGTCCACACATTTATCGAGTTGTTCCAATACCATTTGTTTCAAAAAAGTTTCCTTTCCCCAATGAATTGGCTTGAAACCCTTGTTAAAATAAATTACCAAATATGTGTGGGTTTATTCTTCAATTATTTATTCTGTTCCATTGATCCTGTATTGTAAGTTCTTCAACTTTATTTCTTTTCCAGATTGCCCTAAAAATTCAAAGTTATTTTACTCCCATATACATTTAGAATCAGTTGTCCATTACAACAAAATATACTGCAGAGATTTTGAGTGGAATTGTATTAATCCTATGGGGTAATTTTAGAAAAATTGTATTAACCCTATTGAGTCTTTTAATCCTTAAACATTATATTTTCTCCATTTATTTAGATTATATGTCTGCTGTGTTCTATAAATAAACGTTGAGATTTTGTATATCTTTTATTGAATGTATCCATAAATATATAATGTTATTAGATGATGTTATACATTTTAAAAAATTAATTTTCCAATCATTGTGGCTTGTGTATAGAAATATCATTGGTGTTTGTACATAGGTAATACATTACAGTGACTTTAGTAAAATCACTCATTACTTTTAATAGCTCTAATTTAATTAATTTAATAGATTGCCTTAGGATTTTATGTGTGCACAGCCATGCTGTCTATTACTGCATTCAGGTTTTTTGAATACTTGCAATCATTATTTACATTTGTCCATATTTCCCTCCCTTTTTTTTGTTTTCTGCATTCTCTTATACTTTAGTCTTATTTCTTGGATATTTTCCTTCTTCCTAAAGGATAAATATGTTTTTTTTTCTTTTTCACTATGACTCCTACTTATTTTTTTCTTGTCTTATTACACAAGGAGAAATTCAGTGTAATGAATAACAGTGCTAACAGTGGAAATACTCCTTTTATTCCTCACCCGTAAAAGACGTTTCCAACTTTTCATCTTAAATATGATATGAATTATAGCGTTTTTAAAAAAGTAGAGTCCCTTTTGTAGATCGAGGAAATCTACCTTTAACATTCAAGTTTGCATTCTCAGAGTGTGCAATACACCTCTGAAGATCCAAAATTTTTCTCATTTCTTTATTTCACTGATAATGGCTTCTACCTTTATTTCTTATGCTTGTTTTCTTTTACTTTATTGTCTGTCTTTTTGAACTAGGAATTTAATTCATTTATTTTTGTTCTTCAAATTTTATTGATAGAAGTATTCAAGGCTATGAAAATTTCTCTGATTACTTTTTCAATGTACCCCATAAGTTCTCAAATGTCATGTTTTTATTATAATTACTTTTTAGAAATTCTGTTAGTTTCGTTGTATGTGCCTTGTCACCCTAGAGTGAATAGAAGTCTTTAACATTTCCTAAAGGAAAGATTTTTTAAATTGTTTTTTATTTCTAATTTTATTACATTGAGGTAAGAGAGTGATTTTTGTAATATTTATAATTTGTACTTTTAAACTTTTGGCAATTATATAATTTTACATACTTATATAAAATTTATAGCTTTAATAGTTGTCATATTTAATATTTTTTGTCTTAAATTCTACCTTGTAATCAGGAACATAACCCTGCCTTATTTTTTTTCCCACTTGCTTGTTGTACATTTTCTCAGCCCCTTGGATCATCTTGTTTTAGATGTATTCTTTACATCCGGCACAGAACAAAGTCTTGCTTCAGGAACCACTTTTAAAAATATTTGTCTCTTAACAGGCCATTTAAGCCCACTCACATTTATTAATAAGGCTGATCAACAAATTATTTTCATGCCTTTTTAAAGTATACTTCTTTATGCAGTATGTTTTTTATGCTCTTTCATTGAAAAGTTACTTAACTTTTTATTATCTCTTCAGTCTTTAATATTTTTGAGTCACTTACTGCTTCTAACTATCAATGAGATTATTCTACTTTCTCCTTTCTTTTCCCTTTCCTTCAATTTTTTTCAAGCATTATTGTTTCATGTTTGTCCTCTGTTATATCCTTGGTTTTACAATTTAACATATTAAATGCTCACCAGCAGTTATTTTGCTGATGCTTTATCATTCATCTTTGCTTGAATAAATGTAAATCTCTAGTCAATTTTCCACAGAAAACAATTGTACAACAATACCACCGAGATTTTGCATATTCAAAATGATTTTTATAGCATTGGCCCTTGGTTGCTGTACATCTTGGTTTACATCTTTTTCCTTCAGGTTCATGAACATGCTACTCATTTTTGCCTTGTTTTATATGTTGCTCTTGAAAAGTCTGATGTCGATTTCTCTTTCCTTTGTAGGTAATTTGAAAGTCTATCCCTGATGGAGGCGCCAACTATTCTCTCTTGAGAAAAAGTTTACACTTTTTTTAGTTGATTATTGACACTCTAGAGGTTCTTTCAATGTGTTAATTCAAGTTTTATAGTCTTCTGTGAGGTATTCTTTGATTTTTTAAAAAATAAGTGTTCAATTTTTTTCTTTTTTTTCCCTTCAGAGACTCCATTTGTATGAATGTTGAACCTTCTTTGCCTTCATTCTATTTCATTAATTTTATAAATATTGTTATGCCAGGTGTGGTGGTGCATGCCTGTAATCCCAGCAGCTTGGGAGGCTGAGACAGGAGGATCTCGAGTTCAAAGCCAGCCTCAGCAAGAGTGAGGCCCTAAGCAACTCAGTGAGACCCTGTCTCTAAATAAAATACAAAATAGGGCTGGGGATGTGACTTAGTGGTTGAGTGTCCCTGAGTTCAATCCCCAGTAGCCCAATAAAAAAATATTGTTATACTTTTCTATATTTCATTTTAGTTTTCTTGACTATTTAATTGCTTTGCTTTCTACTAAATTTTATTTGGAGTTATGAAAACTAAGGCACTTTGTAATTTAATTTTTGTATTTGAGATCATTTTGCCTTTTTCTTATATTCCTTTTTGGAGTTCAACGAACCCTAATTTCCTTTCTCCCTGCTTTTTGTTCATTTCTAAAGCTTTAGAATTTTTGATTAAAGTTGTTTTTTAATATCCAAAATGATTGGGGATATTTAATTCAGTTTGAAGTATTGTGTTACAGTTTCTTCTGCCTACTTGAAGGGGAAGATTTTGAAAGGCTGAAATGTTTTGATTTTTTTTTCTTCTTTCTTCTAGAGTCATGAGAAACACATACCTGTATTTAGATTTGGTCCTTATTTTTCTAATTAGAGTTATCATAATCAGAAGACAGTACTGTCTTGTTTCTTTCTTTTTCTTCTTTCTTCCTTCCTTTCTTTCTATGTTACATCTAGAGTATGTTCGGAGAGATTTGGTCTGAAGTAACGATCATTATCCTTAGCTAGCCAGAATCCAGCCATTTTGATTTCAATTTTTGCTACTGAAAATATTTCTTTTGGTTTACTATCTTTTCTTTGTCAGTAATCTGCCTCTGGTTACTCTTAAACCCTTCTCTTTGTATTTGGCATTTTGAAATTTCACTACCTTGTTTGTTTATTTTTATTTATCCTGTTTTGGGTTTGTGTTCCTCCTAAATTTAAGGATAAATATTTTTTATGAACTGGAAAAAGTCAATTAGCTATTATCTTTTTAAGCTTTTTTCTTCTTTATTCTTTTGATTGTTAAAATGTTATTTTTTTTTCTTTCTTTCACATCTCTAAGCTCTCTTTTAGTTTATCTCATTATCTCTTTGAGCCACTTTCTGGGTAATTCTTTTTTTTTTTTTAATTTATTCTTTTATTTACTTATTGATTCATTGAACACAAATGGAGTACAGCTATTATTTCACTGGTTGTACACTAAGTAGAGTCACACCATCTGTGCATTCATGCATGTACACAGGGCAATGGTATCTGTCACACATTTTGTTATTAATTTTACCCCCCACCCACCCCCCACCCCTCCCTTCCCTCTATGCTAGCTATCTTTCCTCCATTCTTGCCATCTTTCCCCCCCACATTATGCATCATCATTCATATATCAGAGAGACCATTCGGCTTTTGGATTTTTGGGATTGGCTGATCTCACTTAGCATAAGAGTTTCCAACATCATCCATTTACCTACAAATACCATAATTTTATTCTTCTTTATGGCTGAGTAATATTCCATTGTGTATATATACCACAGTTTCTTTATCCATTCATCTACTGAAGGGCATCTAGGTTGATTCCATAATCTAGCTATTGTGAATTGAGCAGCTATGAACATTGATGTGGCTGCATCACTGAGGCAATCTGATTTTAAGTCCTTTGGGTATAAGCCAAGGAGTGGGATAGCAGGGTCAAATGGTGGATCCATTCCAAGTTTTCTAAGGAATCTCCACACTGCTTTCCAGAGTGGCTGCACCAACTTGCACTCCCACCAGCAATGTAAGAGTGTACCCTTTTCCCCACAACCTCGCCAACACCTGTTGTTGCCTGTGTTCTTGATAAAAGACATTCTAATTGGGGTAAGATGAAATCTTAAGGTGGTTTTGATTTGCATTTCTCTTATAACGAGTGATGTTGAACATTTTTTCATAAATCTGTTGATTGCTTGTAGATCTTCCTCTGTAAAGTGTCTGTTCATTTCCTTGGCCCATTTATTGATTGGGTTATTGGTGTTCGTGGTGTAAAGATTTTTGAGTACTTGGTAGATTCTGGAGATTAGTGCTCTGTCCGAAGTGTGTGTGGCAAAGATTTTCTCCCACTCTGAAGGCTCTCTCTTCACATTGCTGATTGTTTCCTTTGCTGAGAAGAAGCTTTTTAGTTT
>JAJEJO010049222.1:102437-141670 GCA_020662805.1 Glaucomys volans
TTCGTTCATGATTCCTAACCATCTTCTCTGTTTGTTCGACTTTGTTTTCAAGATTAAGTATTTTGTCTTCATTGTCTGAGGTTCTGTCTTCCAAGTGATCTATTGTGTTAATTATGCTTTCTATTGAGTTTTTAACTTGGTTTATTGTTTCCTTCATTTCCTTGTTTCCTTCAAGAATTTCTGTTTGTTTTTTCCTCAGAATTTCTATCTCTTTATTGAAGTAATTTTTTGCTTCCTGCAATTGCTCTATTAGCTGATTATTCATAGCCTGAATCTGCTGTCTCATCACATCATTTTCTTCTTGGATCACTTTAATTATGAACATTCTGAACTCCATTTCTGTCATTCCTTCTACCATGCTGTCTTTGGGTTCTCTTGATATGTCATCTAGGTTTAATTGGGACACTTTCTTCCCGTGTTTTCTCATGGTGCTCGTGTATCTTCCCCTCTGTTGCTTGAGGGGTGTTTGATCAAGCGGTGACCCAAGAAAGGTGCTGTCCCACTACCTCCAGGTTGGGAATGATCAATGCTTCTGGGCAGAGGCAGCCTAGTGTTGATAGACAATTAGATACAGCAAGGTGGTAGACTCCGGGCCTGGGTGTGGGCCTGGGCACTAGTTCAAGTTGGGGTGGTGTCACAGAACTGTGCTCAGTGATGGAGACACTGGGCTTGAGAGCCCAGGCTGATCTGAACTCCTCGCTTGGGGTTCAGGCAGTGGCAGGTGGTTGCTCTCTCCTGGGGACACTGTGAGCTATTGCCAAAGGCCCAAAGCTCCCTGCCCGATCACTTCAGACACTGCTGACACTGCTGGCGGCCCCAGGAAGCTGGAAATGGACCCCCACTGCCAGGGAAGCCGCCAAACTCAGAGCAGTTCCACCTCCCCGCCGGGGTCAGCGATTCCAGGGGCTTCGGGCCAACCTCTCCAGGTGCAGCTAGAGGGCCTGGGAAGCCCAAGATGGGCGCTCTCTGCCAGGGAAGCTGGGGGAGTGGCGCAGAGTAGTTTCCACTCCCCGCCAGAGACTGCATTCCCAGAGTTTCCCGGCTGGAGCTCCCCCTGACGCAGCTGGCGTCCCCAGGAAGCTGGAAATGGACCCCCACTGCCAGGGAAGCCGCCAAACTCAGAGCAGTTCCACCTCCCCGCCGGGGTCAGCGATTCCAGGGGCTTCGGGCCAACCTCTCCAGGTGCGGCTAGAGGGCCTGGGAAGCCCAAGATGGGCACTCTCCGCCAGGGAAGCTGGGGGGAGTGGCACTGAATAGTTCCCACTTCCCGCCAGAGACTGCGTTCCCAGAGTTTCCCGGTTGAAGCTCCCCTGACGCAGCCGAAGGCCCCAGGAAGCTGGTAATGAGCCTTCTCCGCCAGTTAAGCCGCCAAAATGGCATGGGGTAGTTCCATCTCCCCACCAGAGTCCGCGATCTCAGAGTTTCCTGGACGCCTCTGAATGCCCAGGTAGCCTGAGATGCTCAGTCTCTGCCTGGGAGGCCGCCGGCTGGTGCTGGAGCCATGGCCAGTGACTCCAAAGCGCTACTGGGGACCCGCACTCACTTTTTGGCTGGCGCAGACCCAGGTCGGTGGCTCCGAAGCAGCTGCAGGCTCAGGCGCTCCCGGATCGTAGCTGTCCGGCTCCCGGATCGTCGCTCGCTGCCCGCGGCGGGCCGAGCCCAGCCCGGCTGAGTTGGTTCTGGAGCGGCACCTGGGGACCCCTTATATGTGCTTTCAATATAAAATCTCGTTGAGAGCCATATTCCTGCTGTTTGAATCCCGAGCAAGTAGGAATCCACGGAGCAAGTAGGAATGCAGCCTTCCTCTAATCCGCCATCTTGGATCTCCTGGGTAATTATTTAGCACCATCCTAGAAGCTTTCCAATTGCTCCTTCTGCTATATACTGTTAGACACTGTTAAATGTCTGTTAGGTTTTAAATTTCAATAATTACTTTTCAGTTCTCTAAGTTCTCTTTGTTGCTTTTCAATATTCTTATTTCTGTTGATTGTGTCTTGTTTCTTTCTCATGTTTTCAACTTCAAATTTCATTTCTTTAAACATCCTAAGCTCATTTATATTATTAAGCCCCAAATCCCATTATCTGAAAATACTGAGGTACCTAATTTGATATTTCTTATTTCTATTACCTGTTGCTCAAAGTGCTTGTTTTATAAGTTTGGATTGTTTGTTCATGTGCAGCTGAACTTGACACATGGAAATCCTAGGCAATCTGGTTTTATGAGAGGACTTACATTTGCTTTAGCCAAGTGCCTCTGAAAGATAGTAACTCAGAACTATCACATCCTAATTATTTGACTTAACATTTGTTGAATCACATATAATGTATAAGAGAAGGTCTGTGATTTTACATTTTCAAAGGAGTTGTTTTTTTTTGTTTTGTTTTGTTTCCAGAAACCATTACCATGGACAAGTTTCCACGTTGTTTTCCTCTGTCAATAGGAAGATTTTTTGCCTTGTTCATTCTTTTATTCAGTGTATAGGTCTTTGAAGGTACAAGATTTAATGATGATTGCAGTTCTGATTCTCTATG
The DNA here is from genome assembly GCA_020662805.1 of Glaucomys volans. NCBI lineage: Eukaryota > Metazoa > Chordata > Mammalia > Rodentia > Sciuridae > Glaucomys > Glaucomys volans. Next base: position 104,970 of record JAJEJO010049222.1, read on the forward strand.
TTGTATAGGTCTAAGTCTTTGCCTCCTGTTCTAGTACAATCATCTGAAACCTTTTGTTTGTTGAGATCTATAAACATTCCCTGGAAAAATGGTGTTAGATCCTAATTGTCATTCTGATTTTCAGCTTTTTCTTTGCTTTTTTCCACTGAAGATTTTCATTATTTTTTTGAAAGTTCAGTAAGCACTTGGTAGGCTATAAAATACTTACATAGCATTGCTAGTTTTTATATTTGTGTGTGGGAGGTGTTGGAAAGATAATTTGGAAATGGAAGTCTTTCCCCACATAATTCTGGGTTTTAGAATAACTGATAAGCCAATTCTGATAGATTATTATTAACTAAAGTCTGTAGTTATGGTTTATTCTTTGAGTTGCACATTCTATGATTTTTGACAAATATATAATGACATGTATTAACAATCGTAGAATTACACAGAATAATTTCAGTGCCCTAAAAAATCACTATGCTCTACCTAGTTATCCTCCCTTTCCTCTCCCCTGAACTCCTGGCAACCAGTGATTTTTACTGCTTCCATAGCTTTACTTTTTTCAGAATACCTCATGGTCAAAATCAAACATCACATATAGCCTTTTCAGATTGACTTCTCTTACTTAGCAATATGCACTAAGGATCCTCTATATGTTATTGTGGCTTGGTAGCTCATTTAGTTCTATTGTTGAATAACATCCTATTGTATGGAGGTACTACAGCTTGTTTATCCATTCACCTGCTGCAGAGTGTCTTGGTTGCTTCCATGTTTTATGAGTAAAGCCATCAACACACAAGTGTTTACTTGTATGCAATTTTTAAATAATTACAGTATATTTCAAGGGATGCAATTGCTGGATCATATAGTAAAATTATGTTTAGCTTTGTAAATAACTGCCAACTGAATTCTAGGTTGGCTATACAATTTTGCATTGCCATCAGCAATGAATGATGTTCATTGCTGTTGTTACTCCACATCCTCTCCAGAATTTGTGTTTTCAGTGTTTTGGATGTTAGGTGGGTAGTGGTATTTCATTGTTAATCTAATTTGCAATTCTCTAATGATTTATGATGCTGAACTTATTTTCATATACTTATTTTTCACTTGTATATCTTCTTTGGAGGGGTGTCCATATTTTTTACTGATTTTAAAATCAAGTTGCTTTCTTATTGTTGAGTTGTAAGAGTTCTTTTCTTTTTCTTTTTAAAATGTGTTCTTTTTAGATATCCATGACAGTAGAATGTATTTTAACTATTATATATAAAGAGAGTATAACTTACTCTAATCAGTATTCTGTCCTTGTGGTTGTACATGATGTGAAGTTTTAGGTGGTGTATTCATGTATGAACATAGGAAACTTATGTCCAATTCATTCTACTGTTTTTCCTATTCCTATACCCTCTTCTTTCCCTTCATTCCCCTTTGTCTAATCCATTACATTTATTGATTTCCAAATGTGGAACCAACCTTGCATCCCCGGGATGAAACCCACTTGATCCTGGTGCACTATCTTTTTAATATGCTTTTGTATGTGATTTGCTAAACTTTTGTTAAGAATTTTTCCATATATGTTCATTAGGGATATTGGTCTGAAATTTTCTTTCCTCAATGTGTCCTTCTCTGATTTTGGTATCTGGGTGATATTAGCTTCATAGAATGAGTTTGTAAGGATTCCTTCCTCCTCTATTTCATGAAATACTTTGAGGAGTATTGGAATGAGCTCTTCTTTGAAGGTCTTGTAGAACTCGGCTGTGAATCCATCTGGTCCCGGACTTTTCTTTGTTGGTAGACTTTTGATGACTTCTTCTATTTCATTGCTTGAAATTGATCTATTGAAGTTGTGTATGTCCTCCAGATTCAGTTTGGGTGGCTCATATGCCTCTAGGAACATGTTGATGTCTTCCAGGTTTTCTATTTTGTTAGAGTATAGATTTTCAAAATACCTTCTAATTATGTTTTGTATTTCAATTGTGTCTGTTGTAATATTTCCATTTCCATCATGAATTTTAGTCATTTGGATTTTCTCTCTACATCTCTTCGTTAGTGTGGCTAAGGGTTTATCAATTTTGTTTATTTTTTCAAAGATCCAACTTTTTGTTTTGTCAATTTTTTGAATTGTTTCTTTTGTTTCAATTTCATTGATTTCCACTCTGATTTTAATTATTTCCTGTCTTCTACTACTTTTGGTGATGATCTGTTCCTCTTTTTCTAGGGCTTTGAGTTGTAATGTGAGGTCATTGATTTGTTGACTTTTCATTCTTTTATTAAATGCACTCTCTGCAATGAATTTTCCTCTTAGCACTGCTTTCATAGTGTCCCAGAGATTTTGATATGTTGTATCTTTGTTCTCATTGACCTGTAAGAATTTTTTAATTTTCCCCCTATTGTCTTCTATTATCCATGCATCATTCAATAGCATATTATTTAATCTCCAGGTATTGGAGTAGTTTATGTTTTTAACTTTATCATTGATTTCTAATTTCATTCCATTATGATCTGATAGAATAAAAGGTAGTATCTCTATGTTTTTGTATTTGCTAAGAGTAGCTTTGTGACATAAGATATGGTCTATTTTAGAGAAGGAGCCATGAGCTGCTGAGAAGAAAGTGTATTTGCTGTTTGGTGGATGGAAGATTCTATATATGTCTGTTAAGTCTAAATTAGTGATTGTATCATTGAGTTCTATGGTTTCTTTGTTCAATTTTTGCTTGGAAGATCTGTCCAATGGTGAGAGAGGAGTGTTAAAGTCCCCCAGTATTATTGTGTTTTGGTCTGTTTGGTTCCTGGAATTGAGAAGGATCTGATTGATGTACATGGATGCGCCATTGTTTGGCGCATAAATATTTATGATTGTTATGTCCTGTTGATTTATGCTTCCTTTAAGCAGTATGAAATGTCCTTCTTTCTTCTGACTAACTTTGGCTTGAAGTCTGCTTTATCTGAAATGAGGATAGAAACCCCTGCTTTTTTACTAAGTCCATGTGCACGGTATGTTTTTTTTTCCCAACCTTTCATCTTTAGTCTGTGGGCATGTTTTTCTATGAGATGAGTCTCTTGAAGGCAGCATATTGTTGGGTCCTTCTTTTTAATCCAATCTGCCAGTCTATGTCTTTTGATTGATGAGTTTAGGCCATTTACATTTAGGGTCATTATTGAGATATGACTTGTATTCCCAGTCATTTTGACTTATTTTTGGATGTTAATCTTACTTGGTTTTTTCTTTAATTAGCTGTTCCTTTAGGGTAATTCCTCCCTTTGCTGACTTATATTGTTGTTTCTCATTTTTTCCTCTTAGAATATTTTGCTGAGGATTTTCTGTAGAGCAGGCTATTTGTGAATTATTTTAGCTTATGTTTATCATGGAATGATTTTATTTCATCTTCAAATCTGAAGGTAAGTTTTGCTGGTTATAAGATTCTTGGCTGGCAACCATTTTCTTTCAGTGCTTGGAATATGTTGTTCCAGGCCCTTCTTGCTTTTAGGATCTGGGCTGAGAAATCTGCTGATATTCATATTGGTTTCCCCCTATATGTTATCTGATGTTTTTTCTCTTGCAGCCTTTAAAATTCTATCTTTGTTTTGTATGTTAGGTATTTTCATTATAATGTGCCTGGGTGTGGATCTGTTGTGATTTTGTGCATTTGATGTCCTATAAGCCTCTTGAATTTGATTTTCCATTTCATTCATCAGATTTGGGAAATTTTCTGATATTATTTCATTGAACAGATTATTCATTCCTTTAGTTTGTATCTCTGTGCCTTCCTCAATCCCAATAACTCTTAAATTTGGTCTTTTCATGATGCCCCATAATTCTTGGAGGTTCTGCTCATTATTCCTTACCATCTTCTCTGTCTGGTTGAGTTTGTTTTCAAGATTAAATATTTTGTCTTCATTGTCTGAGGTTCTGTCTTCCAAGTGATTTAGCCTGTTGGTTAAGCTTTCTATTGAGTTTTTAATTTGGTTTATTGTCTCCTTCATTTCAAGGATTTCTATTTTTTTTTTCAGAATGTCTATGTCTTTATTGAAATGATCTTTTGCTTCCTGCAGTTGCTCTTTTAGCATCGCCTGCATTTGCTCTCTTGACTCCTCGTTTGTTTCTTGGATCATTTTAATTATGTACAACTCCCTTTCTGACAATGCTTCTGCCATGTTGTCATTGCGTTCTTTTGGTATAGTATCTGGGTTTGTTTGGGACATTTTCTTCCCATGTTTTCTCATGTTACTAGTGTATCTTTGCCTCTAGTAGTGCAAATTATAGGTATTGCAGTTTCCCCTTAAAGACTTAAAGGGTTCCTGCCTATTTTCAATATCTCCCCTTGAATTGAGAGATCAATATTAGCAGCACACCATATAAACAATATGTGTCCTTAATCTAAATAGTCCGTATTAAGATATTAACAGTGTTGTCTTAATAAACAGAGATGAGTTCAAATTATTATCTACAGCATAACCAGTAAGTTTGCAATAAGGACTGCAATTTCTAATGTTGGACAGGGAGAATGAGGAGGGGTATAGGACAAAACACTAATGAGATAAGAAGTGAGTCTATAGATATACTATGTCATATGAATAGTAGAAGTGGAATTAAAAGACATAGGTTGTTAGCGTGAGAAAAGAGACTCTCCAAGGAAACGGATATATAAGAGGAAGATAGAGTGATAAGAATATTAATAAAAGAAAAAGGTAGGAATATAGTGGGTATATTAGGAGTAATTGTAGTATCATAATTAATTTAAAAAACGTTCTGCGATAAAAATATACTGTACAGTTCAAACCTCTTATTTTTCAATGGCCTGATGTTTGAGAGGTGCTTGATCAAGCAGTGACCCAAGCAGGGTGCTGTCCCACTATGTTCAGGTTGGGAATGATTGATGCTTCTGGGCAGAGGCAGCCTGGTGTTGATAGATGATCAGTCACAGCACAGGCACTAGATTTGGGCCAGGCTGTGGGCCTAGGCACTAGACCAATTTGGGGAGGGGGCGCAGGCCTGTGGTCAGTGATGGAGACACTGGGCTTGATGGCCCAGGCAGGCCTCAGCTCTGCGCTGGGGACTCAGGCAGCAGCAGGCCTGTGCTCTTTCCAGGAGATGCTATAAAATGGTGCCCCTCATTTCTTACTTTCCTTTTTATTCTTTCTTTTCTATCTTGACTTTATTTCACTGGCTAGAACCTCCTATATGATGTTGAATAGGGGTGGTAATAGCAGACATTTTCGCCATTTCTCAATCTTACATGAAAGGATTCAGTGCGATATTTGTTGTGAATTTTTTTGTAGACACTCTATCAGTTTCAAAATGTTCCTTTCTACACACAGTTGCAAAGAGGTTTTATAATGAATGAGTGTTGAATTTTGTTGAATGCCTTTTTGTATCTACTGAGACGACAATATGATTTTGCTCCTTGGATCCATTATTTGGTGAATTGCATTGATTAATTTTAAAATATTGGCCCAATCTTGTATTCCTAGGATAAATTTCCCTTCAACGTGGGGTATCATCCTTTTCACATAAAGTTGGATTCCATTGTGAATACTTTGTCAAAGATTCTTGTATCCATGCTGATGAAGAATTTGGTATTGAGTCATAGTTTTCTTTTTTAGAAATGTCTGTGCCATTTTATATTCTATGGAAAGTGAAATGAATTAATTCCTAAAATGAATTAGAAAGTAATCCCTCCTTTTCAATTTTCTGGAAGAATTTTTGAAGAATTAACATTATTTGTTTCTTTAAATATCTGGTAGAATTCACCAGTTAACCCATATGGGCTCATGTTTTGTTTTGTTTTGCTTTGTTTTGTTTTAAAAATATCTTTTAACTCTGTATTTAATCACACACACAGATACACACCACACAAACATGTACACATTTGATTTCTTCTCCTTAGTAACATTTGGTAGTTTGGATTTTACAAGGATTTTCCTATTTTATTTATGTTGTTGGATTTGTGAGCATGAATTTATAGTTTCATTTTTATCCTCTTAATATTTACAGAGCATGTAGTGATATTTTTCTGTATTCGTTCCTAATACTGGAAATTTGTGTTTTCTTTCTTTTTTTTTTTCTTGGTTTGCATGGTTAGAGATCTCTTACTTTTACTTAGGTGTGGCTAGGTAAGTGTGTTTCTCACATTAAACTACTGTAGCAATAAATCCTATTAACCAAATTGACATTTGTGGAACACACCACAACAGCAGAACACATGTTCTTTTCGAAGAACCAGTTTTTGATGGTATTGGTTTTCTTCTATACTTTTTTATTTCCAATTGTATTAATCACATTGTATTATTTTCTTAACATTCTACTTTTTTCCTTTATGCTTTCTTTGGGTTTAATTTGCTCTTCTTTTTATTTTCTTAAGGACAAGCTTGGAGTATTAATTCAGAACCACTTTTCTAATATAAGCCCTTTGTTGCTATAACTTCCCTTTAAAACATTGCTTAAATACATATCACAAATTTTGACACATTGATTTTGAGTTTTTGTTCAATTAAGAATAGTTTCTAATATTTCCTTTGATCTCTTCTTCAACTCATGGAATACCTAGATGTGTGTTCAAAAACTTTTTACATATCTGAGGGTTTTCTAGATATCTTCCTCTTACTGATTTCTAATGTCATGTTGCTATGATCAGATAAAACAATTTGAATTATCTGACTTTCCTTGTCTATTGTTCAAGTAAAGTTTATCTTGGTGAATTCTTTTTTGTATTCCTAGAAAGAGCCATGTGTTCTGCTGTTGTGGTGTGTTCCACAAACGTCAATTTCGTTAATAGGATTTATCGCTACAGTAGTTTAATGTGAGAAACACACTTACCTAGCCACACCTAAAGAATGGACTGAGAGACAAAGGTATGGAGAAAGTGAGGCTCTAATGAGATGGTCCTGCAAGATCAGTGTCTGAGTGAGCAGGCACTGTACACCCTGAGCAGTTGCACAAAACCCCTCCCTGGCTCCTAATTGGCTGAATATTATGGGTGTACAGTCTTCCCAAACATGGCCTAGGTTTTACTGTCTCCTACTGGTATTTAAAGAAATACACCCTTAGTTGTTCCCACTTCCCTTTGTTTTCTTGTGGTGAATGCATTCTGACATGTATGCAGCCCTTCTAAGTTACTACTTCTGTGGTGCTGGGGATTGAAACCAGGGCCTTGTGCTTGCAAGGCAAGCACTCTACCAACTGAGCTATATCACCAGTTACTACTTCTTCTTTTTTTTTTTTTTTTTTTAGAACCGGGGATTGAACTCAGGGGCACTTGGCCACTGAGCCACATCCCCAGCCCTATTTTGTATTTTATTTAGAGACAGGGTCTCACTGAGTTGCTAAGGGCCTCGCTAAGTTGCTGAGGCTGGCTTTGAACTCACGATCCTCCTGACTCAGCCTCCCAAGTCGCTTGGATTACAGGCGTGCGCCACCACGCCCAGCCAGTTACTACTTCTTAACAGACAGATTTCTATCTCTGTTGGTCAGGCCAACCCCTTCCTCCACCTCCTGTTCATCAAGGGTTGTTCAGGTGCTTGGACCTTGGATTTGCCACATCCACAAGCTATAGTGCTGTTGTGTGAGTTCACGGCTTGTAACTTTCCATTCTGTTCTACTTCCCCTCTGGCTGTCTTTCTTACATCCCAAGTTTACATTAAAGGCTAAATACTGTGTTCTGAAATTGGACCACTGGTCTTTCTATTTCTTGCATTTAGGTCTACATTATTTTGTGATTTTTCTGTCTACTTGCTGTATGATTACTCAGATATCTGATTCTTCTCCTTTTCACTTTATTTATTTATTTATTTTTTGCGGTGCTGGGGATTGAATCCAGGGCTTTATGCATACTAGGCATGCACTCTACCAACTAAACTATATCCCCAGCTCTGTCTCTTGTATTTTTAAAACTCTGCTCTTAAGTGCACACACATTTAGTATTTCATGTCTTCTCAGTAAAGTGCCGTCTTATTGATCTTTGTGTTATGTTGATATAATTACTCCAGCTTTCTTTTGCTTGCTGTTTGCATGCTATATATTTTTACATCTGACAATTTTTATTTTGTATGTGTCTCTACTCCATTTACATTTAATATAACTAATGATAGGGTTGATGAAAATATGCCATATTATTAGTTGTTTCCTATTTTTTTCATTTTGTTGTCATTTTCCCCTCTTTTTCTGACTAATTTTGTACTAACTGACTAGTTTTTATGATATCATTTTGTCTTTACTATTGGCTCGTCACTTCTACCTTTTAAAAAAATCTTTAGTTGGTGTCCTATGATTTTTAATAAGCACATTTAGTTAATCATAATCCACTTTTAAATAGTATTCACTTCATGTGTAGAATTGTATAACAATATATTCCTAATTCCTCTCTCTCATTATTTTTGCATCGTTACATCCTTTACTGTTAATTGTACTCTAAACCCACAGTTCAATGCTGCTAGCTTTGCTTTGGACAGTATATTATCTTATGAAGTGATTAAAAATAAGAAAAAACTATAGTAACAAAAATGTCATAGCCAGGCACAGTGGTGCATGCCTGTAATTCCAGAAGTTTAGGAGGCTAAGGCAGGAGGATTGTAAGTTCAAAGCCAACCTCAGCAAAAGCAAGATTCTAAGCAACTCAGTGAGACCCTGTCTCTAAATAAAATACAAAATAGGGCTGGGGTTGTGGCTCAGTGGTGGAGTCCCCCTGAGTTCAATCCCTGGTACCTCACCCACCCCCATAAAAAATGGCATTGTAATGGCACCAAAACAGACATGAAGACCAATGGAATAGAAGACATGGAGACAAAACTATGTAAATACGGTTATCTCATTTTGGCAAAGGTGTCATAAACATATGTTACAGAAAATATAGCCTCTTCAACAATGGTGTTGGGAAAACTGGAAATTCATATGTAGCAAAATGAAATTAAATCCCTCTCACCCTGAGCAAAACTCAACTCAAAATATATCAAGGACTTAGGCATTAGACCAGAGACCTCCCACCTACTAGAAGAAAATGTAAGCCCAACTCTCCATCATGTCAGCTTGGGAACCAACTTCCTCAACAAGACTCCCAAAGCACAAGAACTAAAATCAAGAATCAACAAAGGGGATGGTATCAAACTAAAACGCTTCTTCTCAGCAAAGGAAACAATCAAGAACATAGAGAGCCTACAGAATAGGAGAAAAATCTTTGCCACCTGCACCTCAGAGCATTAATCTCCAGGACATATAAAGAACTCAAATAACTTATACTAAAAAAATCAAATAACCCAACCAATTAATGGGCAAAGTAACTGAACAGGCAGAAGAAGAAATACAGTTGATCAACAAATACATGAAAAAATATTCAACATCTCTAGCAATTACAGAAATGCAAATTAAAACTACACTGATATTCTATTTCACTCCAGCTAGAATGGCAATTATCAAGAATACAAGTAATAATAAATGTTGGTGAGGATATGGGGTAAAAGGTACACTCATAAATTGCTGGTGGGACTGCAAATTGGTGCAACCACTCTGGAAAGCAGGATGGAACCACCATTTGACCCAGCTATCCCACTCCTCAGTATGTATCCCAAGGACTTAAAACCAGCATGCTTCAGTGACACAGCCACATCAATGTTCATAGCAACTCAATTCACAATAGCCAAGCTATGCAACCAACCTAGATGCCCTTATAGATGAATGGATAAAGAAAATGTGGCATACATACACAATGTAATATTAGTAAGCCAAAAAGAAGAATGAAATTATGGCAGTTGCAGGTACATGGCTGGAATTGGAGACTATCAAGTAAAGTGAAATAAGCCAATCCCCAAAACCTGAAGGCTGAATGTTCTCTCTGATATGTGGATGCTAACACACAATAAGGGGAGGGGAAGAATAGAAGTTCATTGGACTAGACAAAGGGGAATGTAGGGAAGGGAGGGGAGAAGTGAATAGGAAAGATAATGGAATTAATCAGATATAACTTTCCTATGTGCATATATGAATTCATGACCAGTATAATTCCATATCATGTACAACTTCAAGAATGGGAAGTTATACTCCATGTATGTACAATATGTTAAAATATACTCTACTGTCATGTATATCTAAAAAGAACAAATTTTTAAAAATTAAAAAAATAAAAACAAGAAAAAAATCTTTTATATTACCTTCATTTTAGCAATTTCTAGAGATCTTTGTAGGGATTCAAGTATCTCTCTTGATATTGTATTCCTTCTTCCTAATGAACTTTCTTTAATATTTCTTGTAGTTTAGGTCTGCTGACTTCATATTCTTTCAGATTTTGTTTATGTGAAAAATATTTTTCTTTCATTTTGAAAGATATTTTCACTTGGTATAGAATTCTATGTTAACATTTTTTCTTTTAGTACTTCAAACATGTCATTTTGTTGTCTTAGTGAATGAGAAGTTCTTTTATTATTTTGCTCTAATTTTAATGTTTTGTTACTCTATGTAATGTGTCTTTTCTTTCTGATTTCCTTCAAGAGTTTCTCTTCACGTTTGATTTCATATGTTTGAATATAATACATCTGATTTTGAGTGTGTGTGTGTGTGTGTGTGTGTGTTGCTGTTTTTGATGTTATGGTTCTGTGGTTCTTCGAGCTTCTTGGGTGTGTTATGTGACATCCTTCATTTTTTTTTGAAAATTCTTACTTATCATCCCTACAAATATTTTTCTACTCTTCTCCATCTGTAATTTCAATTACATGTACATTAGGCTGTTTGATTTTGTCACATAGTTCTTGGATATTCTATTTTTTTTCCATTTTTTATTTTGTCTTTCTGTTTTGGTCATTTGTATTGACCTATCTTCCAGTTCACTGATTTTTCCATCAGCTATGTGCTGCCTACTTATGAGCTCACTGAAGGCATTTTTCCTTCATTATTACCATAGTTTAAAAAAAGTTCTAGGATTCCTTTTGGACCTTTCCTAGTTTCCACTTATGTTCTCAAATAACCAAAGTTTCAGTGCTCATCTTTTCAATGAAACTTTTAACATATTAATTCTTATTTTAAATTCTCTGTATAGTAAGCCAAACATCTGGCTCATATTTTAAATCACTTTTAAATGTATCTCCTAAATTTTTATTGAAAGTCAGACATTGGATATAAGACAAAAGATGTATAGTGTTATGTTTTAAAATGGTCATTTTCTAGTATCTATAAATTTGGAAAAATCCCCAGTTGACCTCACTTTCTTTCTAGTTATCACTTCAATTATTTGCTCTTTTTCAATGGAATTTTTATTTAAAAATTGTATACTTTTTAAAATTGCTACTTTTCTGTGTTTCTTCAGCATATTACAGTCTGCTTTCATCTCAGTTCTTGTGGACTAAATAAAATCTCTTAACCTCGTTTTTATTGAACCTCTCAACTGCTTACCCTTTCCTTCTGGATACAACTTTTTATAGTAGAGAAAAACACTGGCCCAATATCCATAATTACCCTTCTATTTTAAAAAATTGTCTTAATTAAATAACAGTGTTTTGTTTTATTTTGTTTGAAGGTTCCTGACCCATAAATATGGTCATTTGACTAAGTCCTGGCCAGAAAGAAAGATACAAACAGAAGTTTCTGGTTGGGACTTCCTTTAAAAGGAGTGGGAGCTGACTCAGATGGTTTTAACCCCTGACCCCTCCCCTTTTTCTTGCCTGGAATTGAAATGTCATTATTATAATCCAGCAGCTGTTTTGAAACTATAAAATGACCTTGAGAATATTAGCATACTATCACTTTTGCCTACATTCTATTGGTCAAGACAAGTCACATCATCAAGTCCAAACTCAATGTGCAGGACTTAATAGTCACACAAAAATTGATAGAGATTATCCTATTTATTAAAAAAAAGAGGAAGTAGTCTATTAAACCAACCTATGTAGTTGTTCATTCCTTAACTCTAGGAGTTATCTTTGATTCCTATATCTTCCTCACTCTCCAGATTTAATTCCATCAGGAATTCCTGGTGAATCTTGTATCAAAGTACATACAGAATCCATGCATTTTTCTCTAATCCAAGATAATGTCATTTCTTGCCTGGGATCCAAGATCCTGCAGATTAGTCCCACTTTTACCTTCCTCCTATCTTTTCCTCACTGAAGCAAGAGTTATCTTAATACAGATCAGTTCTCATTTCTCAATAACTTTAAAAAAACTTTCAGTTGCACCTCAAATAATATTTAAACTTCTAATCATAACTTTGGATTGTGCAGATGGGAGTAAGGAAATGGTGAGGATGGGAAGGACGGTAGAATGAGACAGACATTATTATCCTATATACATGTATGGTTACACTACTGGTGTGACTCAGCACCATGTACAGCCAGAGGAATGAGAAGTTATGCTCCATTTGTGAACAATGTGTGAAAATGCATTCTACTATCATGTATAACTAATTAAAACAAATTAAAAATTTAATTAAAAAAATAAAAAAACTTCTAATCATAAAGCAAGGCCATGCATCATCCCCCCTGCCTGTTTTCCAACCTCATTTCATCTCATTGTCTTCTTCTTTATTCTGTATATTTCAGAAACTTGATCTTTCCAATCTCTTTCCTATTTTATTTCCTTTGTCTGTGCTGTTTCATCTCTTCCCCCTTTCCAACCAAGACTTGTTTGTTTTCATCCCTTAAGTCTCACTGTATGAGCCTCCCTTCCCAAGCATTTTTCTTTTTTGGTGGTGCTAGGGATTAAACCAGGGCCTTGTGGATGTGCTGGACCACTGAGCTACATCCCCAGCCCATGTGTCATCTTCTAAAACAGGCCCTCTGTGACCCTCTTTCTAGGTTTCTACCCACACTATTCTCTACCTAGCTCTTTCTTTGATTCTGTCATCACCCTAACTTGTCTTCTCTCTTCCACTAGAACATAAGCACAGGAAAGCAAGGACCATCTCTTTGTTGTTCACTGTTGTATACCTACACCAGGCTTTTTCTTTTTTTAATATAAACTATGAGAAAGTAATTCCAATTTAATGGAAGAGATGCAGAAAGATTCAAGATTAATGTTATCATAATTACCATGTAAAACTGAGGGAAAGATCAGTGAATTGTGCTCGTAGAATTCTGCCCCCATGAGAGATGTAAGGGTCAATCCAAAGTCATTGATGGGAAAGATGAAGAAAGTTGGGCTCTCAGAGCATGGGTTCCAGCTAGAATTTGTTCCTTGCTTACTATGTCAATTTTTTCTCCCAGTCACATCAGGCTGATTCTCTAGGTTAATATGGTGGAGAGATCATGTTTGCTGTAGTCGAGAAAGGAAATGATGGGCTGAACCCAGTGGCAGTGTTGAAAAGCTTCCCTAGTCACATTTGGCCCAGGCTTTTCCAGGGAAGATGCACAGAGGGAAAGGAGGTGCTGACACCAAGTGAGAGTGTGGCACAGGGCTCTGGAAAGTTCAGAGGAGCTGAAGGCTCCTCTGACACACCTGGATAGCAATGAACTCCTGTGGCCATGAGAGTCTGCAATGCCCATACAAGGGACAGCAGTCCAACCTGCCCATCATGCATGAGCAGATGGAGCCATATGGGGAATGACAAAGGAATTTGCCCTAACTTGTCTCCTATGTGGGACTGACCCAGCCCCATTAAGCCCATGGTGGGCAGCCAAGGACAGTGGTGGTCAGGGTATTGGACAGGACACCATGGCAGACAGACCCCATCTGGTTTCTGAGGTAAGATGGTTCATCTTCATCCCTCAAAGCCTTTGGACATGTACAGAGCTGAAGGAGGTCTTACTAGCTGAGAACTTTGGAAAGCTCCCTCTAGTGAGACTGGGCAGGGGTGGCAGGGTGGGGATGGGGACTACCTTGAGAAAGCAGCTGAGGAATAGATGGATTGAGATTTCCAGAGACTTCAAATGCCATGTCTGGTCTGATAGGCACCATGATTCAATGCTCCAACTTGGGGCTAATTTGCCCATGAGGTAGTTCTATCCTGACCTCTCTAGGCAGGGTTGATTCGATAAGACAGAAAACAGGCCTTCCCAAGACTCATAGGGTTGAAAAGTGGCCAGGAAAAGCTAGATTTGGGATCACAGATACAATGAGAAAAACAAAGAGCTGTAAAGCATTCTAGGTGCAAGCTGAGCTGATGGTGCCTTCTATTTATGATTCAGATTCTGACATTGGCTTGGAGGCAAAGTCAGCCTTCCCCTGATTTTCCAAAGCCCTGGAGATAAAGGGACCAGCTTGAGGATTGGCCGTGGGGCATTCAAGGGCACAAGTGTGTAAGAACCACCCTGATGGAACTCAGCAGGGACCACAAAGTTCCAGCCTCAGTTTGTTCTCAGAGCAAAAAGCACAGCATGGGGTTTGAGGGCTTTAGTCTTGGAGACAAGAACAGGGTTGCAGGTCTGTCTTCTTAGCCTGGGAATGTTTGAGATCCCCCAGCTGGGCCATCCAGATCATGCTTCTGGAATTGCCTGCTCTCTTCTGTCTCCTTAGTAGACAGGAGAGTAGGTGGGAGGGCAGCTTCACCCAGGGAGAGCCACCATCCCCTCTCCATGGGACACCCAGCCCTTTTCCTGGGCAGGAACCCCCACCCCCACCCGCCAGGGCTGCATGTCCACAGATCTCCATGTCCACAGGGTGAATGTTGCCCATTTTGTGCTCTCTGACCCACAGCTCTCTGTCTTTGGCCGAGTTCACTTTTTGAAGCAGTTGGTCCATAGACTCAACTGTGCTTTGGTTGAACATGTTGGTCTTGTGCCTCAGCTGTGTATACTGGTACAAATTTTGCCAGATCATCTCCACCCTCTCCTCTTCCAGCTGCTCCAGCTCCAAAGTTGTGGTCACCATTTCTTCAAACCACTTGGACTGGGTCTGGTTGTAGAGGTCCACACAGCACCTGAAGTCATTGCCAGCCTGTGTGGACTTCCTCTGTGCCTTCTTGATGTCCTCTGTCTTGTTGCTCAGCTTGATCTCCAGCTGCTGGGTCTTCATCTCCAGGTCTCTCTGCCACTCTTTGAGGGCTTTCTGGGCCTTCTCCACCAATACATAGCAGCTGGTGAGTTGCTTGCGGAGGTCAGTGATATGGTGGTCACCCTTTTTCATGTCTTTCTTGAAGTTCTCATGAAAGTTCATTAGGGGCTTCTCTACCTGACTGTGAAGCCCGGCAGAGAACTTGAGATGGACTTCTGCTTCACTTGTCAGGCTCTTCTTCACCTTAGCCCATGTTTCTCCCAGGGAGCCTTCTTCCTATGCAGCCAAGGAGTTCTGAGAGAGCTTCGCCAAGTTCTTTGCATATTCTTCTTCAGTCATTATCTTCTTGTGGATGAATTCAGACATTTCTTTCTGCATTTGTTTGCCTTTCAGTTGCTTTTGGAGCAGCAGTTCGAACCCCGCCACAGTGCCATTGCCTTGGAGGTCTTTCTTATCAGCCTAGAAGTAGTCACAGTAGCTCCACTCAGTTGACTTTAGCAGTTGCTGTTCAGGCTTTTTGTCTGAGTGAGGGAATGTCATGTAATTTACCATCTTCTCTGTGTGATCAACTTTATTTTCAACATTATATATTTTGTCTTCATTGCCTGAGGTTCTGTCCTCCCAGTGGTCTGTTGGTGCTACTTTCCATTGAATTTTTATTTTGGTTTATTAATTCCTTCATTTCAACGATTTCTTCTAGATTTTTTTTCAGACTCTTCATCTCTTTATTTAAGTGATCTTTCATCTCCTGAAACAGCTCTGATTTCACTCTTTATATCCTCCTTTAAGTTGTGGAGCAGTTTTACTAAGTAAATTCTGAACTCCTTCTCTGACATTTCTTCTACTTTGTTGTCAATGGATTCTATAATTGGAGCGTCCTGGTTTGTTCAGAGCACTTTATTCCCTTTACTTTTTCATGTTGTTTGTGTGTCCTCCCATCTAGCCGATTGGATCTGAGGCAGTACAGTTTCTACCCTGTAGACTTATAGTGTCCCTGGAGGTTTTCAGTACCTCACAGATCTGGGTATCAGTTTCCGTAGGCTCCAACACACTGCAGTCCCAAGATGGCTCCTGGATCTCGATGATTGATAAACTCCGGTAGAGAGTGAAGGATATGGAAAATACACCAGGCTTTGACCTTGGTATTTTGTGGGCTTTTGAAAAAGTTGATGAATGAAAAGATGACAAAGTTTTGACTTAGGACAGTAGTCTTGGGGGAATAAAGGAGTGAACTTTAGAAACTTGTAAGTCCCAGATAAAATGTCCAATCCTCTCTGAGGCCTCTTCATCTGTAGTCAGAAATTGGCTATAGTGTCCCACCACTGAAATCTTCCAATTTCTGTTTCTGCTCTATGTCTTATGGTGATTGTTTTGAATGATTTATCTTTCCTGTCAGAATTTTACCTATCTTAAGGCAAAGACATACTTTACTCATCTGTTTCACATAGTACTCAGCATCCTGCTTGACATATACCAAGCTAATGTATGTTTTGAATGAAAGAAAGAGATTGATGTGAACACTTTCTGGTTCTAGAGTGAGGGAAAGAGTCTTCATAGATTGAGTCCCTGGATAACTTTCCTGTGACTCAGCCTTTGGAGGAGGGGCCCAATCTACTTGAAAGAAGTTTTATAATCTCATTGCTAAAGTTCTGTCCAGTGTATGAGCTGGCCATACTTCACATCCAAAGTACACCAAAGAAAGATACAAGTAATGGATTAATCTTTTTCTAGGTTTAATAATCTCAAACAAGAATTTGCTTTCCCCCCAATGAATTATTATGCAGAGCATTGCCCTGCACTTGCTAAAAATGGCTTTGAACTTCCAAACTTTTCTCCCTGGGGAAGCAAGGTAATAGTGTTGAGCACACTCTGAGAAGGCCCTTGGGTCCCACCCAGTCTCTGCTTGGGCCCCTCATCCTTCCTCATTCTCTGGTGTCTGTGGGAATGGACCTAAAGGGAGTGGAAGGCAGAGTTGAACTGAGACCCTCAGGGCCTCATTAGCATTTGCTACATGGATATTCCCAGAGGTTCCAAATGTGGAAATCTCCACAGGCAGTTTACTTCAGATCAATTAAGGACAGCCTGAGTTTTGCTTTTACTCTAAATGAGTCTCAGGAGATTAGTTAGGAAGATGCCCACAGGGACTCTCCAAAGGATCAGGGGCACCTGGGATTTATTAAAGGAATGAGGGAAGGGAACATGTCCAGGAAATATTGTTCCAAGCATCCTGAATAAACCGGCAAATCCAGCAACAGCTCTCCCTGCTCTGTAATTTAAGGACTGTTCCTGGAAGGCCCTCTCGACTCTCACCCTAAATCTTTCCTTTGCAGCCATTTCTGGATTAGTCAGCAGAGGTTGGTCTCTGACTTTAGGACATACCTCTTAACATGCACTTCTCTAATCTGTCCTAATTACCTATGGCCAGGTTAAATACCCTTCTGGAAAAAAAAAAAGACTTTCATCTCACCATATCCTACATCACAGAATGTTTTTAATAATAGAAAGTGGAAAACAATCTAGTTATTCAACAAGAGATAAACTGTTAAGTGAAATATGAAGCACCTATGATATTTATGCCATGGGTACCCATTTTCCTGTGATTTTAAATAAAAAATTCCACATATCATATGAAAAAGCTATGTAAAATCTCATTTAGGCCAATACCAAAATGAAAATGATGGAAGTACTGTGAATATTTTTTAACTGTGATTCTTCTTTATACTTTTCTGTAGCTTTGATTGCATGTATGAATATCATAATTAGTAAAAAATTTGAATTGTATTGGAACCATTCAACACAGATTATTTCTTTTTTTTTCTTTTGCCTTATGAGAAAGGGCAGTCATGCTCACCACCCTCTCATTACATTTCCTCTCTGCTAATCAACTCCATCTAACACTGCTGGCTTGGAGAAAGCACTTCACTCAACACAGATTATTTCTAACAAACCTAAATAAAAATGGCTTGATCAACGTATTAATTTCCTAGGATCACAATAACAAATTGCTGTGGGTAGTTTAAATCACAGAAATGAATTCTCTCACAGTTCTTGAGACTAGAAGTCCAAAATCAAGGTGTTGGCAGGGTGAGTTCCTTCGTAAGCTCTGAGGGAGAATATCTTTTATGCTTCTCTCATTCTGGTGGTTGTCAGTCATTATGATTTGGATCTGGAATGTCACTCCAAAATCTCATGTGCTCAGAGGTAGGGATTTGGAAAAATGATTAAATCATGAGGGCTCTGATTTCATCAGTAAATCTATCTACTGAGGGCTAAATGAACAACTGGGAGGTAGGACCTATCTGGAGGAAGTAGGTCACTTTGGGTACTGGAAGGGTTTATCTTCTCCCTGGTGTGTCTGTCTCTCTGTCTCCCTTTGTTTCTCTCTCCCCCTCTCCCTCCCCTTTCTGGCTGTTATGGCATGTCCTTCTGCCATGATGTTTCTGCCTTGGAGTCAGCCATCCATGGAATGAACCTCTAATACTATGAGTGAAAATCTTTCCTCCTCTAAGTTGTTCTTGTCAGGTGTTTTGGTTACAGAGACAAAACCCACTAGCAATCCTTGAGGTTCCTTGGCTTGTAGACACATTTCTACTGTCTGTGCTTCTATCATAACATGAGGTCCTCCCTGTGCATCTTTTTCTGTGTTCACATTTCTGTCTTATAAGATGCTAGTTTTGGATTAGGGCCCACCTTCATCTAAGCTTGATTATATCTACAGAAACCCTATTTCCAAATAAGGTAACATTCACAGAAAGGTTGCTGGGAGAATAATTCCTAGATATTAATTCATCACTCTCTATTTTCTCTTTTTTCCTGCAGTCAATGTTCCCCTTGGTTGAATCTAAATGGAAGTCAGAGGGAAAGAGAGCCTAGTGCTATAGACTGCAGATCAGTCACCAGGAGTATTGAGAAGGATGCAGGATGGACTTATGAGGGCAAAGAGAAGCCGTCAGGCACACTGGGTTATCATTCAGTGTCATGGGTATTTGTGTTTGGCTCAGTTCCTCTCTAGTGGTTGACAATAGGTTGTCTTCAATTCCTTGCTGTGTGGGCCACTCCACTTGGCTTCACCCATTGTAAGCACACAAGAAGAGAGAGAAAATGCCAGTAAGACAGAAATCTTGACTTTCTACACGGCTTCCTTTAGTTCTTTGAACATCTTGAAAACAGTTGTTTTAAAGTCTTTGCCTAGTGGATCTGCCATAAAACATTTTTCAGAGACAATTTCTGCTGAATAATTTTTTTCCTTTGAACATGTTATACATTCTTGCTCATTTTGTTTGCCATGTGATTTGTTGTTATTGTTGAAAACGGGACATTTGAACCTAATAATGTGGTAACTTGGGTAATCAGATTCTCCCCATTCCCCAAGGTTTGTGGGGGTTTTTTTTGTTATTGTTATAGCTTTTGAGGTGTTGAGTGTTGGAAGTTATCTCTGTGCCGTGCACATCAGTCTGAGGTATTAATTTAAATCTTCTCCGGGTCTTCTCTGAGCCTGCTCCTTCCCTTGGTAATGTAGTCATTCCAATTTTCCCCACATAAGCAGTTGTTTTTGAATACTGTAGTCTTTAATATTTTCCTTCTAAAAGAGGAAAAAGGGAAAATATGAGGAAAAACAAAGGATTTGCTCTTTAACTCCCTGGACATCACTTCAGAAGGATGTAGGAGGTAAAACAATAGCAGCCCACCTCTGTCTGCACCTCTGTGATCAGAAGCAAGGCTGGGATTGTGGCTCAGTGGTAGAGCACTAGCCTAGCATGTGTGAGGCACTGGGTTCAATCATCTGCACCACTTAAAAATAAATAAATAAATAAGAAGTTTTAAAAAAACTGTATATTAAAGAAAAGAAACAGAAATAAGCTATCAAAGCACTGATCTTCTGCATTTGGAGGACAAGATCCTTTTTGGTTTGACCCTGCAAAGCTGTGCAAGCTGCTCCAGGAACACATGCTTGGCCACTTGCTACATGGCCAAACAGTGGGGGTGGGGGTGGGGTGGGTAGATAGCTGCTGCTGCGTGAAGAGCTGAAATTAATTAAAATTAATCACACTTTATTATTCAAGCCCTTCCCTGGAAGCTTAAAGCTTTCAACAGACTCCAGAATTTCAAAAATAGTTACATCCAGCTGATTCTGCCCATGCAATTGTTGTCTAGGGGGAGATTCCTGAAGCTTCCTGTTCTGCCATCTTCCCAGAATGCTGGCCAGCCAGCTGCTTTATTGAATGGGTGTTCTATATATTGTTAGTTAACAAATTAATTGACAACAAATGGAGAAGTCAAAATTTATGGGAACCAGAAGATTGTGGTTTGAACATAAACATTTAATGTTTCTCTTTCCCAAACCCCTTTAAAGCCACAGCAAAGTGATCTTTTTTTTTCTTTTAAAGACATAAACTATGGAGTAAAAGAAGATAAAACTCAGCATCAGAAATTTTGGTAACAGGCAGAGGCTGTGTGGGATATCTGATTTTGCATAAATTCCAGGTCAGCAGACAGGCAGGGGCAAGGGACTGAGAATTGACTACCATCCACTAGAAAATTCTCTGGCATTGGTAATGAAGGGCATGAGGTGGAGGCTAAAATGGGAAACATTGATTGAAAGTTATCTTTAAAACATTAAATCCACTCATCCCTTTCCTCATTGCACACAGCTGTGAAACCATCTCTTACCCACCCTAGTAGAAAATTGAAAGACTTATTCTTTGGAGAGAGTAAACCAAGTGATTTAATTTCAGACACACTAGATCAACTTGAAGGTATTCATATTATTCCCAAAATAGAGGGAATAAAACTATGCTTCCTGAATGCTAAAGCTTCCAGATCTCTTCTTCTACTTAACTCTCAGAATGTTGGAAACCAGGTCTTCAGCCTCCAGGTAGAAGAGAAGAATGATATCTGAGAAATCAGAGGAGCCCAAGAAGAAAGACCTAACTATACTGACATCAGAGCTTCTCAGTTAAAATAACAACCAGATTAATTAATTAAAACCACGAAGCTGACAAACACTACCAAAGCATTCAGAATTTCAATCTTTGTTTTACCCTTTTATTCTAAATACAGACAACCGAGTATTACCAGGTAAATGAGGAAATCTTTTAAAGTGAAAGATAAAGATTAAACCAAACTTATGGGGGGAAAGCAATTTGGAGAAAACCCAATATGCAGAGAGAAGAAAACCAAAACTCAAAACTAAAATGCACTGAGAGAGGAATTGCATCCATAAACCCAATATTGGATCCATAAAAATTTAAATAATACTTATAAAAAACAAAAAGTAACTCTTAGAATTAAACATGATAATAGAAATGAAAATCTCAATAGAAGAGTTAGAAAATAAAGTTAAAAATAGGCCAAGAGCTAAAGAGACTATCTCATATGGGAGGAAACTATTATCATAATAATTTTTAAAATTTATTAGAACTGAAAACTATGAATATCCAGATGAAAAGGCCCATAAAAACTCAGTATAATAAACAAAATAGAAATGCAGCAAAGTACACCACTGTAAAATTATAGTACGCTGGGACAATGAGAAAACCCCATAAGCTTCCAGATAGATAAATAGAAGTACAGAAAAATGGAGATAATAAGTAACATAAAAAGAATAAGAAATCACAAATGGTTTTGTACTTCTCAAAAGCAATTCGAGAGTCTAGAAGGCAATGCATAAATGCCAAAAAATTGTTATTTCCAACCTAAAATACTGTACCACATCAAGTTAACAACCAAGTGTGAAGGTAGAATTTTTAGACTTGCAAGTTCTCACAGACATTTATTTCCCATGTACTTTTCCTCAGAAGATACTAAGATACAGTGTACTCCAAAAACTGGGAAAAGTTGAAAATATGGGATGCAGAAGATAGTAGATCCAACAAGAGAGGAGTGACAGGAACCCCCATGATAGAGACCCTAGGATGAGTACTGCGCTCCAATCAGAGCAGGGCATCCTAAATGTCATACACAGTGAGGCTGTCACCCACATTCCTGCATATCCACTATTAGAGAGGAAGATGGGGGGTCCAGGAAACTGGTTTTCAAATCTAGAAAAAGTCAAAGGGAATACCTAGGATGAAAGCAAAAGCAAGTCCTGGATTACAGTCCTGCAGCAGCAACAGAATAGAATGAGTGTCTCTAAGAAGAACACCCCCCCCACACACACACACATACACACACACATACACACACACACACACACACATACACATACACACATACACACATACACACACATACACACACATACACACACACATACACACATACACACACATACACACACATACACATTCTGGAATTGATAGATTAGTTGATGAAATTGACCTTGGGAGAAACGATAATGAGAAGTTATTGAAAGTTGTGAGAAGAAACAGCAATTGGGGTTAGGAAATATGTAAAATTATGAAAAGACAAAATTATTACTGACTGTAGGATTTTTGTAAAAATGTAATCATAGTACATGACAATAATCTGGTATTTAAATTTGGACAGACACCAATAATGTGAACAGTGCATGTTAATTTAACCAAAGAGTGTACTTTGACACTTCGGGGAAGAAAGAAAAGAGAAAGAGCTAAATCCTCTCCATCACTCCTAGGACCATAAAAGAAAGTCAAAAGGCAATGTCAACAACAAATGAATGAACCAGATATTTAGAAATGTGGAGATAGGGAAATGGGGACATATAAAAGCCAGAAGGAACACCAGAAAGGGAGTTAAAAGGTACTGCCTTAGGGCTGGGATATAGGTCAGTAGGTAGAGTGCTTGCCTTATAAGCATAGGCTCTGGGTTCAATCCCTAGCACCTCAAAAAAGAAAAAAAAAAGATGTTGCTTTTGGGGAAGAGAATGTGGAGAAGTGAGGAGTGGGGCAGAGAGAGGTACTATATATACAATAAACATTTTAATACTATTTGTTTTTTTATACATAGTGTATGTGTTCCCTTAATCAAAATCAAAAGCAATATTTAACACCCTTGAGTGGGGAAGGGGATAAAGGAAGAATGGAGGAACATTGGACTGTATAGAGGGAAATGAGGGGAAGGGAGGAGGTGGGGGAAGGAAAGATGGTGGAATAACACAGACATCATTACCCTATGTGCGTGTATGATTACATGAATGGTGTGACTCTACATTGTGCACAGCCAGAGAATGAAAAGTTGTACTCCATTTGTGTACAATGAATCAAAATGCATTCTGCTGTCATGTATAACTAAATAGAACAATTTTAAAAATTGACCAAAAAAGATTAAAATAAAATACTTTTCCATTTTTCCACCTCAAAAAAAATCAGTTAAATTTTGTTGTATACTCTGAAGTTTTTTAAATGAATCATGCTAGGTTTTTTCACAATAATGTATTCATACTCTATATACTATTTAAAATTGATTAAAATAAGAAAAAGTATTTAACACCCTTACGTTCCAAGAGAGGCCATGATGCCTGATGGTGTCTTATTTCTAAATTGAACACTGACCTTGAGCATCCAGTTTGCTCTCCCTTTGCATGACCACAGTTTATACCACCACCCTGACTCACTTCCCAAAATGTGCAATGAAATCTCATGCACTTGGAGTGGAAATGGGCAACAGCCCTTAAGGTGAGTCAGAACATCAGCTGTTTTTGTATAACCTATGAAGAAAGAATACTTTTTGACATTTTTTAATAGTTTGAAAAAAATCACAAGAATAATGATATTTTAAGACACAGAAAAACATGTGAAATTCATACTTCAGTATTTCTATTCATTTGCTTATATTTCATCTGTAGATGTTCTAGTACAATAGTGGCATATCTGAGTAGTTGTGACAGTGACCATGTAACCAGGAAAGTAAAGAATATCTGCTACCTGGTCCTTTACAGAAAATTATATTTCAGAAGTGCATGCACCTGTAAGCAAACACACTCCAAACTATCAGAAAACCACCTCCCATACCCTTTTCATCAAAGCTTTTTGTGAAATTTCATCCTGGGAATTCCATGGCAGTCTCCATTTCTCGTGCTTGTGATTTCTGAATCAAGAATTTACAGTCTTTATTTTCTCAGTAGGATCAAGAAAAATTAAAACTCAGAAACTAACTGTAAGAAAATGCCATCGAGGGACACCCATCGTCCAGTCTCCAGCATTACTGTCAGCTGGAAGAGGGACTCTAGGAAGGTGGAAGATCCAGAAAAGAAGAAGGTAATTTAGAAGTTAGTAATACCCTGATTTTCTTCATTACTGGAAACTCTATCTCCTCCAAGGCAATACTACCAGCAATTCCAGGAAAACGGAAGTCAAAATGTATTCTTTTTTGTCACTAACTTGAAATCCAGATCTATTTTCCATGAAATTGGTTCTATAAGGAGTTTGCTTTTGAAGACTTATCTTGCCAGGACTTGAGAACACTGGGACTTAAGGATGGCTCCAATCTGAATTTGCCCCTCATAAAGTGAGATTAAGAAGTTTTGGATAGATGCAGAGGCTTAATCTATTTCAGGCTTAGTGTATTTCGGGCTTAATCTATAGAAATACTGCCCCTTACTTACCTGGTCTTCCTATTCCTGGAATCTGGAATTGATAAAACACAACTCCTCTTTTTAAGGCAATTCAGGTTATATTTCAGTTTCTTCTACTGTGGACTTAGGGATGTCAACTCCACCAAGAATGTCCTGGTTCTAGTTTGGACACAGTGGCATACACCTGTAATCCCAGTGGCTCAGGAGGCTGAGGTAGGAGGATTTAAGTTCAAAGCCAGTCTCAGCAATTTATCGAGGCCCTAAGCAACTTGGTGAGATGCTGTCTCAAAATAAAAAATAAAAATGGGCTGGGGATGTTGCTCAGTGGTTAAACATCCCTGGGTTCAATCACTGGTACCAAAATAAAATTTCTGGGTTGTGACCTGAACACTATTCCTTTTTGTAACATTCAGAATGAAGGCTGCTTGTTACTATGGGTTCATTTTTTCACAGATTTGAGGAAAGGAGGAGAAAGAGAAGAGTCCTGTTTTCAGGAGTTGTTAGAAATATTAAAGCATTGTCCAAAAGATTCTGGACTAAAGTCAGAGCTAGGATCCACTGAAATAGGGTACAGAGAGTTAGCTGAAAGGCCTTTCAATCCCACTCAAGTTTGTTGCTTCTATTTCTATTTCCAGCCCTGGCTTCTATTTACAGTTTCATCCACTCCTGGCATGACCTTGGCAGTGCTGCAATAGTTTATAAGTTCAAGCAAAGAGGCAGATCAATATTGGATGGTATGGAGCTCAGGAAAGAATCACTAACCTATTTTCCCAAAGATTAGAGGCATAAAGGAAGGATCAGTCTTCAGAGAACAAAGAAGATAAGTCTGGCCCAATCATAAACCCCTTTCGCATTGCTTACTGTTTTACTCTCTGGCAGAAAATTAGCATAGATGACTTACCAGTATTCAACACACTGAATTTCTATGTATTTATTTATGAGAAACAAAGAACAAAGAGCTCCATTCCCTCTCTCTGACTCTGCCCTCCTAGACTGTCTCCTTCCTTGCTGTTTTGAATATTGTTTGTCCCTTCCAAAACACCTATTTAAATTTAGTCCCCATTAGAAGACATTAGGTTCACAAAGCTTGCTCTCTTATGACCTTAAAGGGGTGACTATGGAGCTCAGTCCTCATGAATGGGTTGGTCCAGTTATGTACTTAGTATATTAAAGGGGTGTTATGGTTTGGATGTGAGGTATCTCCTAAAGGTCCTGTTAATGCCTGTTAATGCAGGCATATACAGATGTAAAATGATTAGATTATGAGAGCTATATCATAATCAATCCTTTCTAATTTAAATGGACTGATGGCAGGGTAACTGTAGTCAGGTGGGGTTTGGCAGGAGCAGGTGGGTCACTGGGGGTATGCCCTGGAAGGATTCATCTTCTCTGCTGCCCCTTCCCTTTCTCTGCTTCCTGAGAGGCTTACCATGTCCTGAGAAGCTTCCCTCCACCACACCCTTCTGCCATGATTTGCTGCCTCACCTTCGACCCACAGCAATGAAGTGAGCTCATCATGGACTAAATCTCTGAAACCATAAGCCAGAATAAGCCCTTCCCTAAGTTGCTCTTGTTGGGTATTTTGGTCACAGTGACACAAAGCAGACTAACATCTAGAGAGTGGATCTGCTATAAAAGGCAGCTTGGCTCTGTCTCTTGTGCTGTCTCTCAACAGATGATGCCTCACACTGCCTTGGGACTCTGCCAGAAGGATGGCCATGACCACATGTGGTCCCCTGATGTTGGACCAGAACCATGAACCAAAATAAGCCTCTACTATTACTTACCAAGTCTGTAATATCATATTACTGGCCACAGAAAATGAACCAAGACATTCCCTGACCACCTGAGTGCCCCTTCCAGGGCTGTTTCTGCAAGTTTTCTCTTCTGCCATGGCCACAAATTCCTCATCCCTCTTTGAATGCTGCTGCTGAGCTGAGGACTAGTTATCCTTAGGCAGAACACTAAGAATTTGCTCCTGTAACTCCAGGATATATTCCTTGGTGTACTTCTGGCTTCAGCCCCTCAAGGCGTAGCTTCCGGAATTGAGTCAAAGTTAATTCAAAAAGAAGCATGAAGTATTAGGGTCAAAAGATTTCCCCCGCAAAGGCTGAACTCCCCATTCTAAGGGGTAGTTTCTGAGTTTTGCCAGTAGGTACTCTTTGTGGCTCCAGTTTCTGGCCCTGAGGGCATTTGTTACCTAGCTCAGGTTACAACTGCAGTTGAGGATGGAGCCAACTTCTAAGAAAAGAGATACAGATTTTCAGAAGTGCAGCCTTGAGCTTACAGGAGCTCTGGAGAAATTAAACACCAATCCACTCTACATGTCAATTTCAATTTCTAAATTTCTACCATATACCCCTAATGACCATCCTCTCAGGGAGAAATATTTTTCCCATATCTTCCTCTAAAGGCTTCTATTTGTATTTCTTACTGTTCTAGTTCTTCAATTACAATTCAGGGACATTTGGGGAACTGAAAGAAACCAAGTTCAAAAGGCTTGAAACCAATGTTCTCCCTTCTGCCTTCTGGTAAAAAGATTTGTGTCCTTCCATTGTCTTGAGGTAAATGCTATTATCTTAATTTAATATAAAAATACTTAGAGAAGTAATTTGATTATGTCTGATTTAATGATAATCTAGGGCTTGAATCCAGGCTTTTCTAAGGCCAAGGTCTTTGCTCTTCCATCTCCCCTGCTGCCGGCATTGCTCAGTTAGGAATTCAATTTCTAAGGGATGCAGGAAGGGAAGAATGAAACCCTCTAACTCCATCATTCCAGAGGCTACTTTAGATCTGACAGTAAACATTAGGAGGAGGAGGAGGGAAGGTGAAATTTGAGGGATACAAGGCTGGGGCTGGATTGTAGGATACAGTTGAATATGTCCACTTCACTGATATGTCCATTGCCAGGGTCCCAGTTTCCACTTCATTGGAGAATCAGTTATTTGTCCCTTCCTGAGGCTCACAGGAAGGGTCAGGTCTCTGCACAGCTAAGCTACACAACAGGTTCCTGAGGAAAAGAGACTTCAATTTGTCTAATCTGAAAAGCCAGATTCTGGCATCATCTTTCCCTGGCACCACATCCCTAGCATTTATTTACCCTGAGAGGTGCAAGAAGCTGATATCCATGCTTCTTTAACTGGCATGGAGGTAAAACATGGGAGGGAGAGCCCTAGATACTTGTTTCATTGCTGTTGCTATGCAGTTGAGAAGGAGAAGGAATCTTTATCTCTCAATTGTCTCTTCTATAAAACGAGGGAGCTGGCTAAGGTATACTGTGATGAGTCAAGCAATGAGTAAGTACCGACACATAAAAACTCTGATCCACATTGTATATTCCTCTCTTTCAAATCCAAGTATTACTGCCGTCTGAGGTCAAACTCCTGACTGAGGGTTCCAACAAATCAAGTCTGGTCAAAAAACCCCAGAAAAATTAATAGTGAAAAGCAGGAAAGGAATTTTAATTGATAGAGCTATATTGAGAAGACAAGTAAGATCAAGTATCTCAGTTCTGTTTTGGGGGTTCTGTTAGATATAGAGAATAACAAACCCCAAAATAGTATGGCCCGGGAAGAGGGAGTGAAGAGGAAAGCAGCACATTGATGGCATTGATCCTGACCAGTGCATTCTTTCTCAGTGACAGAACATTCCTAGAAAGGAAGCCAAAGCATTGATCCTTCCCCCAAATAAGTCCTTTCCCAGTGACAGTACTATGGGACCCTGAAAAGAAAGAGATGGGCACTGCACCCTGAACCCAGGCCCTCCATTCTTCTCCAAGTAAAAATATTGCCCAGTAAAAATAAATCTTCAAATTCTCACTAGTCTGTTTCCTAAGGACCCAGACTGATCACTGACCCTAGACACCCCAATCTTGTCCAGTAAGACGACCCCAAATTCCTAAGTGCCCCACACTGATGAGCTCATTAATTAAGTCACCTCTCAGTATAAACTATATAAGCCCAAACTCTTTCCTTGGCCAGTGGCTCATTTTCCACCAGGAAAGTGAGTCCATCAGAGGCATGTCACCCTGTTCCTGCATGAAACTTTGTTCCTGAATAAAAGGCTGAGATGATCCATGAAGTGTGCGTCTGGCTCGGTCCCTTTGTGCTAACAGGTATCAACAGGAGCTTTAGGCTTAAAGAGAGGAAGAATTGGGGCAGGAGGTGAGAGGTATGAATAATTAAATAGTCTTGGTCAAACTGTAGTCTGGTTCTCAGTTCTGATTCTGTGGGTGGTTCTGGAGAAGTCCTTATCACTTGAGGGGGTGCCACGCCCACCACTGTTCCCCTCAGTGCTTCACACGGTTCCACTGGGAATAATGAAGATTCTTGCACGGTCTAATCTTCTGGGAAATGTGGACGTGGCATGATCTTTCTTG
Source organism: Glaucomys volans (assembly GCA_020662805.1). Classification (NCBI taxonomy): domain Eukaryota; kingdom Metazoa; phylum Chordata; class Mammalia; order Rodentia; family Sciuridae; genus Glaucomys; species Glaucomys volans. Next base: position 133,731 of record JAJEJO010049222.1, read on the forward strand.
TTTTTGTGTTATTTCTTATTGTTATTGGTAAAGAGTTCAGTAGATAATCAGACATTAAGTGATTTGGAACATAAAAATAACACTTCTCAAGCCTTAATTGATTTCATATTAATATTACCTTAAGCAAACAGAAAAAATGTTGTGGGTCAGATCAACAAGAGTTATTGTCCACTGCTCTCAGTTAGCTTAACACAGCCAGACTGCCTGTCTGCTTTAACCCAAACCAGGATGTGCCCCCTTTTTAGGGAAACTGTTTTCATAGTTCAGGGGCCACAGTAGATTGCATACAAGAATAATGGGAAGCTGTATCTTTGGTGTCATTTAACTATTAAGGAAAGGAAGTTCCACTTTATATACTATAGACAGGTCAAAAGGTATTTATGCTGCATATCGGCCTCCCAGAGATGTCTAAAGTACAGCTCTTATCCTTGACATAACTTTAAACCATGATGTGTTAAACCTATAAGATAGCCTTCGGCTCTTATCGTTCCTAGTAAGACAAAAACCAGAACCAGTTAATGGTTTAGTGATGTTTTGTTTAGAAAAGTAGAACTTGATTTGTTTTGATTATGCTTATGTCCATCACATTCCCTTAGAGCTTTACCACCTCCCCTTCTATGTAACCTCAAAAGAATGTACTCAAGATGAATGTATAGATATATAGAGAGCGTGTGTGAAAAAGCTGAACTTAGAACTTAGCCATGTAACAGTAAAGTTAAAACTAAGCCTCAGATCTTCGAGTCTGTGTCGCTTTATTCTCGTCGCCAACGCCTTCCCCTCACCAAGCTGTGCCACGACCCCTGCTAAGGCTGGACCTTGGCAAGGGAGCAATCTTTCATTTGTTGCTCGGATGTTTATGTATTAGACCTGTGAGCCTGACAGGGCGCAGTTCAGTTCCCATGAGATGATTGCTTCTATTTTGTGGGGTGGGGAGGGGAATTCTCATCCAGGGATGATCTGTTTGCAAGGCCTTGCTGTTCCTGGAAGGTATAGGACAAATTCTGGAAATTTCTAGGTGCCATTTCTGCAGTCTGGAACAGTACATTGCAAAACTTGGCAGTTGAACATTCCTGCAAATATTGGAAATACCTTAGCTACTCTTATCTTGATGTCCTTGGTCTTGAAGAAGAATGAGATGAGTTAGGTAAACTTAGGGCTAATAAACCATGTATTACTAGTTGTTAGAGGAATAATCCCTAAATTATCAACATGCCTATGTACAGGGTTGACAAGAATTCCACCAAAGGTTTAGGGGAAAGGGGACAGATACAAAATGAAGGCAGAGATGCCAAGCCTTTATCCTTCTGTTAGTTACCAATCAGCAGGAGTCAGTGCTTTTAGCAAAAAAAGCATCTAATTCTGTTACATCAGTCCCACAGCGGGTAATCACTTTACTTCCAGAGCCCTTTACCATATTAAATTCAACAAACACTGTATTCCTATTGAGTTCTTTGTGCTGAGGTCTATACTGAGCCATTTCAGATATTTGGGCTTTCCAATTAGTGCTCTTGGGGAAAGAAACAAACAAACAGAGAGTGAAAAACCAGTCAGATTCTGAAACCCTCAGCAGTTTCAAAGAAACAGAATGAAGGAGGGAGTAGGGTCAGTTCTTCAGGACGGTGAAATCTAGGAGGCAACCCAATTCTACTGAAGATTGTAGCTTCTCTCTCATTTCTTGTATATATCTCATTACTAAGGTACACAATAGCTTTTTTCCTGAGAAGGAATGATGGCCATAGTATTTTCAGGGGGGGCTGTCTCTCAGGCTCCAGGGCACAGGAGTTCTTGGGACTACATTTCCCAGAAGACCCGGCTCTGCTTCCCTGCTCAAAACCACCTTTCTAGAGTTGAGTGCATGCTTTGGGGGCTAGTGCAAGTCACCCCAGTCTGCGTCTTAGGACCAGACACATCCACCCTGGCTTTAGTGTGCAGGGAAGGGTGATCAACCTAAGAGAAACTTTCTGCTTTCACCCCCTGGGGCCGCTCAGTGTCTCCAGCTCCTCTTTCAGGAGCCCCGGCCCTGCATGGTCCCTGTGGACAGGGTTCGGTGGTGCAAGTCCGCTCAGCCTTAGGGCAAGAAGGGTTGGAGTTAGGAAAGGGGCTTTGGCGAAATGCATGGAAATTATTCTCAAATTTTCATAATTTTAACTGTAGTGTCTGGGGAGAAAATGGCCAGAAGGCATGAGACTAGCCTTCAGTTTTTTAGTGAGTGGAAACGCAGGGCTGATGTCGAGGACCTGGAGAGGCCTCCCGGTTGCCATGGCAACGGTTTGAGGACCAAATCTCCTAGGTAGGCAATATGCTAGGACGTGGAGGGAAGGTACTCAAACAAAAGGCCGCCTTGCCTCGGACTGTTGGTTGTGTTCCCTGGGAACAAAATGAAAGGACGCTCTTGAGAAGAAGGTGAGAGAGCCCAGGAAAGCCGCCAGAGAAAGTGATGGGAATTAAGTCCGGACGTGTCCTAGATTTGGAGGGAAAACTTCAGAACTCGTTATCTGCACACGAAATTAAAGTCCATGTGGATTGAAGAGATAAACATTAAAAAAACAGTCAAGAAAAATGTGGGAAAATTTTATGATCTAAGGTAGGAAGACAAGTCATGAAACTAAGAAGCCATGAAGGAGAAGGTTGACAACACGGACGTCATGACCATTCGAAATGTAGCCCAAAACAGAAGATACCATAATCAAATTGAAAAGACTAGAAACACGGGGCTGGTTTTGTGGCTAAGTGGTAGAGCGCTTGCCTCGCATGAGGCACTGGGTTGGATTCTCAGCACCAAATATGAAGAAATGAATAAAATAGTTGTTCATCAACAACTAACAAATACTTTCAAAAAGACAAGAAACACAAGAAGAACATTCCAGGACCATGCATGAGAGCTAAGTGTTAACATCTGGACACCTAAACATACCAGGAAACACGCCTGTAGGCAGAGTTGGATCTGATTCTTTTTGGAACAAGAATCCACTGACGCTAAACTATAATTGGCAAAACTGCAACAAGCCCTCATGTTAGCTGTGAAAGGGGGTGTTTGGTCATTTTTGTGATTTGTCCGGTGTTCCTGTCCATGCGCTGACCTTGTTTCAGCGTGCTTATTATGTCATTCTGCAATAATTCCAAACATTAGCTTGCTACATGATGTTTTTGTTTTAGAGTATATTCCACCATCCCTTTGAAAGTATGACATATTATCATATTTCACATGTGAGGACTTGGAATGGATTCTCCTTCCCTACCAGGAACATTACATCAAACCTTTTCAGAGTCCACATAGGTAAGATTCTGTCCTCAACTACTGGACTTCAAAATACATATAAATTCAAGTGTGACTACCACTTTGAGGGCTTAGGTTGTGACAGGCTGCAGTTTTATGCTGCTTCTCTGAAGACACAGTATAGGCTGTGACAGTCTACGATCTGTCGGCAGCATCCCCAAAAGCCAAGAGCTCAGGCTGCAACAGGGTGACACTGTTATTAGTCTTGGAGTTTTGAAGTCTCACCTGCCAACACCAGCCCCAGCCTCTACCACCCAGGGACCTCATGTGTTGTCATGGATCTTGGCCATGGTGGTCAAATAGCTTCTCTCAAGAATGACTAGTATAAGGATATGCCTCAAACTTTAATTAGACTTTCCTTTCACAGAAGCCTGATTCCATACTAATGGAGCAATTTGGCTTCAGTCATTTTGGAACTCCCTTGCTATATGGCTAATGTGCTTTGTCAGTTGAGTGCATTCCCAGTGAGATTTGTTCACATCAGTCTCCTCCTCTTTGCATTGCCACTCTGTGTGTGGCAGGAAGCCATGTAAGTCGTGAAGTCACACTTTGATCATCTCCTTATTTCCACCACACACAACAGTGTTCGTATTTTTGTTGTGCTTCACCACAGTCACAGAATCACCTCGTCTGATGGTGTTTTCTGAGATGGTTTATATTAACTAGGAAACAACTGGACTTAGGTACCAGCTGTGGGCCAGTTTCCCTTTGACACCTGTCATTTTTTTTTCTCACCAAACATGTAAAGAACAACAAACAACCCGATGAAAAATTAGGGAAGGATAGAAACAACAATCAACAAGAATGAGAGAGATGAAAAGTCGTGCTAGTCCATTTATCATTATTGCAATGAAATATCTAAAGCAAGGTAACTTTATAAAGAAGGGTTTATTTAGCCCACATTTCTGGAGGTTCATAGAAATGGCAGTACCTTCTGCTCAGGAAGTTAAACAATAAAATTTGATTTGCTAGTATTTTGTTGTGGGTTTCTGCATCTGTGTGGGATAGTGGCTTGTAGTTTTCCTTTTTGTTAGGTACATATATGTTTATAACTGAAATATTCTCTTTGTGAATAGTTTTTTTATCTTTATATAATGACCTTTTGTTTCTTTTTATTTATTTTTGTTTTTTATTTTTTTTGCAGTGGTGGGGATTGAACCCAGGACCTTGTGCTTGCAAGGCAGGCACTCTACCAACTGAGCTATATCCCCAGCCCCCTTTTGTTTCTTTTTACAGCTTTTGAATTACAGTCTGTTTGTTTGACATAAATATAACTATGCAGCTTTTTTGTGGTTTCCATTTATGTGGACTCTTTTTTCATCCTTTCCCTTTCATCCTATGTGTGTCCATAAAGTTGAAATGAGTCTCTTGGAGGCAGCACAAAGTTGGGTCCTTATAGAATCAATTCTATCACTTTGTGTCTTTTTATTAGAGAATTTAATTCATTTATATTCAGAGTAATTAATGATAAGTGATGACTATTACTATTGCCATTTTGTTAATTGTTTTCTGGTAAATTTGTAGATTTTTTTGTTTCTCTCTTCTTCTCTTGCAGTTTCCTTTGTGGTTTCTGTGGTGGTTTTATTTGAATCCTTTCTTCATTTCTTTCGTGAATCTACAAAGATTTCTGCCTTGTGATTACCATGAGGCTTACATAAAACACCTCACACTGATAACAGGCTATTGTAAGCTGAAAATAACTTAACTTTGACCACTTGCACAAATTCTACACTTTTTCCCTCCCCAAAGTTTGTTTTTGTTTACATGTTTTGTGTCTTTTATGGTTTATGTTGCTACATCAGTCAGTTTTCTATTGTTATACCAAAATAGCTGAGACTGGGTACTTTATTAAGATGGGAGGTTTTTTAACTCACAGTTTTGGGTATTCAAGAGCATGGTACCAACAGCTGCTTAGTTTTCTGCTGTTATTTATTTAAATATGTTTTCTTGGGGCTGGGGTTGTGACTCAGGGGTTAAAGCACTTGCCTAGCATACATGAGGCATTGGGTTCAATTCTCAGCACCACATATAAATAAAAGAATAAAATAAAGGTCTATCAACATCTAAAAAATATTTTAAAAAATAAATATGTTTTCTTTCCTTTCTCTATTTCTTCTCTTCTTGGTACAATGATAATATGTATATTATTTGGCTTGATAGTGTCCCATACGTCCCTTGGGTTCTCTTCACTCTTTTTCTTTTTGCTTTTCAGGCTGATCTCCAGTGACCTGCCTTCAAGTTCAATAATTCTTTCTCTTGCTTGGTCTAGTCTGATGTTGAATCTCTCTATTGTATATTTTAGTTCATTTGTTGTATCCCTCAGCTTGACAATTTCTATATGGCAATGTTTTGTATTTTCTTTCTCTTTGTTGAAGTTCTCAATTTGTTTATGCATTGCTGTCTTTATGTCAGTGAGCATCTTTATGACTACCCTTTTGGATTCCCTATCAGGTAAGTCACATACCTTCATTTCATTTGAGTTGGCTTCTTCAGATTTATCGTCTTATTTGGAACATATTTCTATGTTTCTTAATTTTCCTTGATGTTCTGTGTTGGATTTTGTTCATTAAAGAAGCATCTGTCCTAGTGTTGGTAGACTGGTCTTTTGTAGGAGATGTTTCCCTAATCAGCCCAGCCAGAGATTCTAGTTACCTATAATTTTTTGGGTGTATTTATGTAACTTGCTGTCTTTGTTTGTAGTGGCCTCCAAGAAATTAGTGTTAAGTTGTGCTATTGCCTTGAGAAAGGTGGGACAGAAGCCAGTCTTTTCTGATGCAGCTGGAGAGATGGAGGTGTATATGTGCACCAGTTTCTTTTTTTCATGCAGAGAATCTGAGTTTATTTCCCACTCCTCCTGCCCTACACCAAGGACAGGGTCTGAGGATGATGCCTTTAACCTTAATCAAAGTGTTTATTTTGCACCTGGGAAGAAAGGTGATGAATGTTTGCAATTTTAAAAGTTACCTTTTTGTTTTCTATGGTCTAGTACGCTCAGACGTGCAGAACTCCATCAACTCCCAGACCTAAATGACTCAGGGCCTAGTCTCTCAGGTGAAGGTATAAAATCTAGAATGCTCTACGTATGCAGAAACTACTTCCAAGGATGGTCTGCAAATCTAGATTACTGCTGGATCAAGCAGGGAAGAAGGTGGGGCATGCCCACTCTCATGTTTAAGCAAGCAGAAATCTCAACTTCTTCTAGCAAAGATAGTCTTCTGGTCTGGAGGTTTTGCTAATGCAAGCCAGGGAGGAAGGAGCATGAAATGCTTGTATTCTCCCTCCTTCCAATGAGAGATTTCAGGATTTTAATCTCTAAAACAAGTTGAGGAAGAGGGCACAGGAAGTGCCATTCTTCCTGTTCTTCTGGGGGAGCGCTCCAACCTCTTCCATGTAGATATTGCAGGACTGGAACTATCACTACAGCAAGCCAGGGAAGAAGGCACAGGGCGCGGGAAAGAAGTTTAGTTTTGATTCACTACATATGTTCCCAAATGCTTGCTTGAGGACAGAACCACAGGGAGCTGGTGGAAAAGCATGCAGCTAAAGCCAAACTCTTCAGGGGGTAAGTTGGAAGCTGGGCTGATCCTGGGTGCTGTAGCTACTGGGAGTGTTCCTCTTTGTGCTTTCTGCTTGAAGGAAATCCTCCAATGAATGTCCTGTCCCTGTCATTTCTTGAGCTTGGTGATTTAAGAACCAACATCTCTGGCCTAGGCTGTAAGAGTTGGGCATTATGGTTGATACAAACTCCTTACCTCTCAGGAAGGAGCAAGGTGTTGGGATTTTTTTTTTCTAATTATGAAGTTCTGTGTTCAAGGCAGGTTTAATGAGCAAGTGCATCTTTGCTTTTCCTGCCCATTTTGACGTGGTTCATTCTTCAGTCATACAGTGTTTAAGCATCTGTCAACTGATACTGGCTTTCTCTGGAGAGAACATACCCATGTGTAGGTGCTGACTTGACGTGTTTGTGCGAGGAGGGATAGCCAGAAGCCTCAAATTCCTCCACTGTGTTGACGTCACTCTTGTGGCCTTGTGGCTTTTAGGAAGTTATTTAACTTTTCTGTTTCTCAAGTTTCCTTATTTATATAATAGGTTTACTAATACCTATGAGACATCACTGGAAAGATTATTGTAATAACCCATGAAATCTACCTGAAAATGTGCCACATCAGAGCAGCAATGAAAGTCTGACCCATCATTACCCTATGTACATGTGTGATTAACAAGAATGATAGGAATGCACATCATGCACAACCATAGAAATGAAAATTTGCACCCCATATGTGTACAATGAATCAAAATGAAGTCTATAAAAATAAAAAATTTAATTAAAAAAAAAGTCTGATATGTTAAATACCTTATGCTCAACTAGACCAGTGCCTATCAGCACATACTAGGGTCAGTAAACAGTGGTTAAATAAACAAATGTAAAGCACATAAACTTATTAAATGCTCAAAAATTTATTATATTTATTATTATGATCACTACTATTACTCTCATAAAGGTTAAAAAATGAAGCCCAAATGAAATTTGTGTTATTTTTTCTCTCTCCAGAGCTATACCACCGATCTAGTTGGAATATTGTTTGGATCCAATAATATTACATACTTTCCTTCTACCTTCTAAATGATTTTTGTGTTCATAAGCTCTTTTTTTTTATTTACT
>JAJEJO010049222.1:151670-196310 GCA_020662805.1 Glaucomys volans
CCAGAGCGTCCCTGCAGATTTCCAGCAACTCACCAGATGTTTGAGAGGTGCTTGATCAAGTGGTGAACCAAGATAGCCGCTATCTCACAACCTCCAGGTTGGGAATGATCAATGTTTCTGAGCAGAGGCAACCAGGAGATGCCACACCATGTCCGTGGAGCCGCAGCGCCGTGTCCCTGGAGCCACAGCACCTTGTCCCCGCAAAAGGGGTGGGCTTAGGTCGAGGGCTCAGACAGCTCAAGATGGAGTCTCTCCGCCAGGGAAGCTGTAGAATGGCACCAACCGGGCCCAAATTCCCCGCTGGAGCCTGCAAGCAGCTCCGCTCCCGGGTAAATCTCACCTGAAGCCACAGCGCTGTGTCCCCGGGAAAGGGGTGGGCTTAGGTCCGAGGGCTCAGAGAGGTAAAAATGGAGTCTCTCCACCAGGGAAGCTGTAGAATGGCGCCAAATTGTCCGCTGGGGCCGGCAAACAGCTCCGCTCCGAGTAAATCTCAGCTGAAGCCGCAGCGCTGTGTCCCCGGGGAAAGGGGTGGGCTTAGGTCCGGGGGCTCAGAGAGGTCAAAATGGAGTCTCTCCGCCAGGGAATCTGTAGAATGGCGCCGACCGGGCCCAAATTCCCCGCTGGGGCCGGCAAGCAGCTCTGCTCCCGGGTAAATCTCAGCTGAAGCCGCAGCGCTGTGTCCCCGTGGGAAGGGGTGGGCTTAGGTCTGAGGGCTCAGAGAGGTCAAAATGGAGTCTCTCCGCCAGGGAAGCTGTAGAATCTGTTCGTAAGCTCTTTACCACCAATCTTACATGTCATCACCGTGTCATGCACTGAACCCTTCAGTGAACCCGCTGAAGGCATAACCTTGAGACATGTAAATCTGTCTCCACCTGTTCTTCATCATGTGGGCCTCCTGAGGCTTGTTTTTTGGGTGACCACCTAGCCTCTTCTTCTTTAATTACTAAATGAACCATCAGAGATTTACTCTTGGGCTTGTCTTATGACACAGGACAATTATGTTGTGCAGAAATTGTATTGCTTTTAATCAGTACAAAATATCATGCTTATTCAGTTGCACAGTTGGAAAATTCACCCCAATTACCTTTCTTTTCTTTATTTAGTAAAGTTACATTATTAAACTTTTATTAACTGATGTTGAGATACACATTACCTACCAAGCCCAGTGACAACCCTGCCAAGTTGGTATTAGTACCTCAGTTTTATAGATAAGAAAACTGTGTTGGAGAGTGTGGATGTGGCTTGAGGGTAAAGCACTTCTGTAGCTTGATGGAGAGGTCCTGGGTTCAATTCCCAGCACTGCTAAGAAAAAAAAAAAAAAACAAGAAAACTGTGGGTAGCTTCTCTGAGGTTGTACAGCTACAGCTAATACATATGACATTTGTTCATCAGTTTACGTATTCCGGGCATTGGACTAAACACTTAACACACATTATCTCATCTATGGTAACAACACCTAGAGGTATCACTACACTAGAGGTGTCATTCAACTTTTTGCCTTCAAACATCTCCTGAATGATAGACACTGTTCTTGTGACCAAGCACCAGTGTAAGCCAAGGTCGAGGAACATCTATGTCTTAGTCTATTTTGTGTTACCATAACAGAACACTGCAGACTGAGTAATTTTTAAGGAAAAGAAATTTAGTTTATCTGGCTCATGATTTTGGAGGCTGGGAAGTCCAAGATCACAGGGCTGCAGCTGGTGAGGGCCTTCTAGAAGGCAGAGAGAGAAGACAGAACAAGTGAGCAACAGGTGCTTACTTTTACAATAAGCCCACTCTCATGATAACCAATCAACTCCTGCAATAATGATATTGATCCATTTGTGAGGGCACAGTCAAATAAAGAGGCACCCTGAGGGAGTGACTAATCTAGTCATTAAATGATAATGTGTATTCTATTTGAAATGGAAAGAATTTCAGAAAACTAGCTAGAGTGTCAGGGGGGAGTGGTAAGGAGAGTGTGATTTCAAAGCACAAGGAACCAGGAAAAGGTTACAATTAAGGCCAGCTGGGACACTCAAAGTAAATCAATTAAGGATATTAAAACTCTATCAACAATACCAAGCTTGTCACTGCCCCATCCATTCCACAGCCTATGCGGATCTGGCCCTTAATGTTTTGCTGATAATTAACATTTCATTTTACTTGGGAAACATATTCATATTTAGTTTGTAAAAACAATTGCCACCTATCAATAGCACCTAGTCCTTTACATGGTAGTTTCCTAAGAAGATGTGAGGTCCTTGTCTCAATATTTTTTTCCCTATCAGCTGGCAGTGATGTTGTACAAAGACCCTCTGTTTTGGTGGTGACATTATTATATCTGCTTACTAATCAAAAGAAGATAGTCTACTAGATCAATAGCTAGAATTGAAATTTTCTGTGGAATGGCTTGTATTCAGAGTTCTCACCCAGCACTTTTGGGTGGGTAAGCAACCAAGTATACCAGTCTGATTCAAAGAAGAGTGAATGAGAAGTTCCATAAAAGGTTCCTAATTAGGACCTACTCAATACGTTGGAGTTAGTGAGGTGGTTGCTCAGAACTCTCTGGGGTGGAGGCATCAATCTGAGAATAATGAGACTGAAAACAATTTATAAGGGTGCAAAGACATGAGGTGCACCTATCATTATTCATCTACTAGCGTTCTAAAATCCCAGGGACTAAGGAAAGCAAACTGAAGTTCCTTGCCCATGACTAGTTTCTAATAGCTTAACACAGTTTTCCTGTTCAGTGTAGCAAACGGTCATTTCAAATATGTGATATGTAGTATACTCAATTTCTTTCTTAAAAATGTGACTCACCTCTTACCTCCTCTTATTAAGGATAGTGCAAGAATTATTTTTTAAATTTATTCTAATTAGTTATATATGACTGCGGAATGCATTTTGACACATTGTACACAAATGAAGCATAACTTCTCTTTCCTCTGGCTGGACACGATGCAGAGTCACATTGATCATGCATACATATATATAAGGTAATAATGTCTGTCTTATTCCACCAACTTTTCCACCCCCACACCCCCACCCCCCAATCCCCTCTGCTCAATCCAAAGTTCCTCCATTCTTCCCCAGCCCTCCTGCTCCCAATTATGGATCAGCATCCACTTATCAGAGAAAACATTCAGCTTTCGATTTTTTGGGATTGGTTTATCTCCCTTAGCATGATATTCTCTAACTTCATCCATTTACCTGCAAATGACATAATTTTATTCTTCTTTAAGTCTGAGTAATATTCCATTGTGTATATATACCACAATTTCTTTATCCATTCATTGTTGAAAGGTTGGTTCTACAACTTAGCTATTGTGAATTGAGCTGCTATAAACATTGATTTGACTGTGTCACTGTAGTATGCTGATTTTAAGTCCTTTGGGTATAGGCCAAGGGGTGGGATAGCTGGGTAAAAGGTGGTTCCATTCCAAGTTTTCTAAGGAATCTCCACACTGCTTTCCAGAGTGTTTGTACAAATCTGCAGTCCCACCAGCAATGTATGAGTGTACCCTTTTCTCCACATCCTCACCAACACCTATTGTTGCTTGTATTCCTATTTTTTTTTTGGGGGGGTAGTACTTGGAATTGAACCCAGGGCCTTGTGCATGTGAGGCAAGCACTCTACCAACTGAGCTACATTCCCAGCCCCCGTTGCTTGTATTCTTGATAATTGCCATTCTTACTGGAGTGAGATGAAATCTTAGGGTAGTTTTGATTTGAATTTCTCTAATTGCTAGAGATGTTGAACATTTTTTCATATATTTGTTGATTGATTGTATTTCTTCTGTGAAATGTCTGCTCAGTTCCCTAGCCCATTTATTGATTGGGCTATTTGGGTTTTTTTGCTGTTAAGTGTTTTGAGTTCTTTATGTATCCTGGAGATTAGTGCTATATCTGAAGTGCTTGTGGTAAAGATTTTTTCCCACTCTGTAGGCTCTCTCTTCATGTTGTTGATTGTTTCCTTTGCCAAGAAAAAACTTTTTAGTTTGAATCCATCCCATTTAATGATTCTTGATTTTATTTCTTGAGTTTTGGGAGTCTTGTTAAGGAAGTCTGGTTCTAAGCTGACATGATGAATATTTGGGCCCAAACTTTCTTCTTTTTGGCGCAAGGTCTCTGGCCTAATTCCTAGGTCTTTGATCCATTTTGAGTTGAGTTTTGTGCAAGGTGAGAGGGGTTTAATTTCATTTTGATGCATATGAATTTCCGGTTTTCCCAGCACAACTTGTTGAAGAGGTTATCTTTTCTCCATTGTATGTTTTTGACACCTTTGGCTAGTATGAGAAAACTGTATTTATGTGAGTTTATCTCTGTGTCTTCTATTCTGTACCATTAGTCTATATGTCTATTTTGGTGCCAGTGCCATGCTGTTTTTGTTACTATAGCTCTGTAATATAGTGTAAGGTCTGATATTGCAATGCCTCCTGCTTCACTCTTCTTGCTAAGTATTGCTTTGGATATTCCGGGTCTCTTTATTTCCAGATGAATTTCATGATTGCTTTCTTTGTTTCTATGAGGAAAGATGTTGGAATTTTAACTGGAATTGCATTTAATCTGTATAATGCTTTTGGTAGTATGGCCATTTTGACAATATTAATTCTGCCTATCCAAGAACATGGGAGATCTTTCCATATTCTAAGGTTTTCTTTAATTTCTTTCTTTAGCATTCTGTAGTGTTCCTTGTAGAGGTCTTTCACCTCTTTTGTTAGATTGATTCCAAAGAATTTTATTTATTTATTTATTTTGAGGCTAATGGAAATGGGGCAGTTTTCCTAGTTTCTCTTTCAGAGGATTCATCACTTATGAATAGAAGTGCATTTGACTTGTGGATGTTGATTTTATATCCTGCTACTTTGCTGAATTCATTTATTATAGCAGTTTTCTGGTGGAATATTTTGGATCCTCTAAATACAGAATCATGTCATCAGCAAATAGTGCCAGTTTGAGTTCTTCTTTTCCTATTGGTATTCCTTTAATTTCTTTTGACTCTCTAATTGCTGTGGCTAGAATGTTGATTATGTTCCTACTATCCATATTTTTTCTAGTGTTTTGAACATTAAGGGGTATTGTATTTTGTCAAATGCTTTTTCTGCATCTATTGAAATGATCATATGGTTCTCAACTTTAAGTCTATTGATGTGATGAATTACATTTTTTGATTTCCAGATGTTGAAACAACCTTGCATCCCTGGGATTAACCCCACTTGATCATGGTGCACTACTTTTTTTAACATGCTTTCATATGCAATTTGCCAGATTTTTTAAAAAGAATTTTTGCATCAATGTTCATGAAGGGTATTGGTCTGAAGTTTTCTTTCCTTGGTATGTCTATGTCTGGTTTTGGGATCAGGGTGATACTAGCTTCATAGAATGAGTTTGGAAGGGTTCCCTTCTTTTCTATTTCATGGAATACATTGAGGAATATTGGTATTAGTTCTCTGAAGGTCTTCTAGAACTCAGCTGAGAATCCATCTGGTCTTGGGCTTTTCTTGGTTGGAAGGCTTTTGATGTCATCTTCTGTTCCACTGCTTGAAGTTGATCTGTTTAGGTTATGTATTTCCTCCTGATTCAGTTTGGGTAGATCATATGTCTCTAGAAATTTGTTGATGTCTTTGAGATTTTCTATTTTGTTCGCGTATAGATTTTCAAAAGAGCTCCTAATTATCTTTTGTATTTCAATAGTGTCCGCTGTGATATTTCCTTTTTTATCTTGAATTTTAGTAATTTGAGTTTTCTCTTTCCTTCTCTTTGTTAGCATGGCTAAGGGTTTATCAATTTTGTTTATTTTTTCAAAGAACCAACTTTTCATTTTGTAAATTTTTTCAATTTTTTCTTTGGTTTCAATTTCATTGATTTCAGCTCTGATTTTAATTATTTCCTGTCTTCTCCTGCTTTTGGTGTTGATCTGTTTTTCTTTTTCTAGGGCTTTGAGATGCAATGTTAGATCGTTCATTTGTTGATGTTTTTATTCTTTTATTGAATGAGCTCAATGCAATGAACTTTCCATTTATTTATTTATTTATTTTGAGGTGCTGGGGATTGAACCCAGGGCCTTGTGCTTGTGAGGCAGACATTCTACTAACTGAGGTATATCCCCTGCCCTTGAAATTTCGTTTTAGTACTGCTTTCATGTGTCCCAGAGATTTTGATATGTTGTATTGGTGTTCTCATTTACCTCTAAGAATTTTTTTCTCTTTTCCCTAATGTCTTCTGCTGCTAAGAGTCATTCAATAGCATATTATTTAATCTGTAGGTGTTGGAGTAACTTCTGTTTTTTTATTTTATTTGACTTCTAATTTATTCCATTATGATCTGATAGAATGCAGGTTGTATCTCTATTTTTTTGTATTTGCTAAGAGTTGCTTTGTGGCATAACATAGTCTATGTTAGAGAAGGATCTATGTGCCGCTGAGAAAAAAGTGTATTCACTTGTTGATGGATGTGATCTTCTATATATGTCTGTTAAATCTAAATTATTGATTGTATTATTGAGTTCTATAGTTTCTTTGTTTAATTTTTCTTTGGAAGATCAATCCAGTGGCGAGAGAGTTGTGTTAATGTCGCCCAGTATTATTGTGTTGTAGTCTATTTGATTTCTGAAATTGGAAAGGGTTTGTTTGACATGCATAGATGCTCATAACAATGTACGATTGTTATGTCTTGTTGATGTATGATTCCCTTAAGCAGTATGAAATGTCCTTCTTTATCCCCTTGGACTAACTTTGGCTTAAAGTCCACCTTACTGATATGAGGATGGAAAACCCCTGCTTTTTTACTGAGTCTGTGTGCACTATATGTTTTTGCCCATCCTTTCACCTTCAGTCTGTGGATGTTTTTTCCTATGAGATGAGTCTCTTAAAGGTAGCATATTGTCAGATCTTTTTTTTTTCTTAAATCCAGTCTGCCAGTCTATGTCTTCATATTTATATATATTTTAGTTGTCAATGGATCTTTATTTTATTTACTATTTATTTATTTATTTATTTAGGTGTGGTGCTGAGGATAGAACCCTGGGCTTCACACATGCCAGGCAAGCACTCTATCACTGAGCGCTATCACTGACCACAGAACCAGTCTATGTCTTTTGATTGATGAGTTTAGGCCATTAATGTTCAGGGTTATTATTGAGATATGATTTGTATTCCTGGTCATTTTGACTTATTTTTGGTTTTTAACTTGAGTTGCTTTCTCCTTTGATTGGCTTTTCCTTTAGTGTAGTTCCTCCCTTTGCTGACTTACATTGTTGTTTTTCATTTTCTCCCTCAATGGAATATTTTGCTGAGATTTATAATTATAGTAACAGCACCCAATGAAAAATAATATGCAGTCTTAAACCAAATAGTCCTTATTAAGTCATTGACAGTTTTGCCACAATAAACAGAGATGATGAATTTGATTATTATCTACAACATAAACATTAGCTTTGCAATAAGTTCTACAATTTCTAACGGTGGACAGAGAGAAAGGGAGAGGGGTGTAGGATGTGATGTTGATGAGGTAGGAGTGAGAATACAGACGTGTTAGATCATAGGCAGAGTGAAAGAGGAATCAAAAGTTGGTTGTTAGTAGGAGAAAAAAGAGAAAGAGACTCTGAGGAAATAAATAAGAGGAAAATAGCGTGAGTTAAAAAGAAAAGAAAAAAATGAATCTACAACCAAACTGTAATATACTATTCAAACCTCCCAGTCCTCAGTACTCTGATGCATGAAAAGTACTTGATTTAAAATATGTTGGCAATATGAGAGAGGGCAAAGGGGAAAAAAAAGGAAAAAAAAAAAAAGGAAAAAAGAGGCAAAAAAAAGAGTTTGAAGGAAAATGGAACAATTGTTTCTATTGGAGATCGGTGTCTTCTCTGCTTCCCTTCTCATGGAATAGGTAGGGTTGTCTGGAGTTTGCTGGTAACTCCACCCTTAGGATGATGACAGTGACTAAGGTGAAAGGATTAGACTTGGAGGCAGGACATTTGGAGGTGGGCTATAGCAATTGCCAGTCCCACTGAAAGATTGCAACCCAGGACTCTCCCTTGAAGACAAATTATTTGGGGGTTCTTGTCTTCCCCTCAATTTTCTAATTCTCCTTCCTTGATTTCTTCAGGGTGAATTCAAGGCCTTTGTTCCTTTAGGAACGCTCACATTTTGTTTTCTTTGTAGCACTTTGCATACTTTTTCCACATGCTATGCAATGCATTTATCTTAGTGAGTTTGAAAAATAGAATACAGATATTATTATTTTGCGGGGGGTACCAGGGATTGAACTCAGGGGCACGGGACCACTGCGCCACATCCCCAGCCCTATTTTGTATTTTATTTAGAGACGGGGTCTCGCTGAGTTGCTTAAGTCTTGCTTTTTGCTGAGGTTGACTTTGAACTCTCAATCCTCCTGCCTCAGCCTCCTGAGCCACTGGGATCACAGGTGTGCACCACCGTGCCTGGATATTATTTTAAAAGAAAAATAACTTAAAGTTTGGAAGTTGCAGACAGGGAAGAATTAGTTTACCATAGTATGCCTTAGTCCATTTTCTCTTGATATAACAAAATACCTGATGCTGGATAATTCACGAAGAATGGAGGTTTATTTTGTCTCACAGTTCTGAAGTCTGGGAATTTCAAGAACATGGCACTGTTGAGGGACTCACGTTGCTTCAACTCATGGTGAAAAGTGGGAGGGAAAGCTGGTACATGTGAAAGTGACAAAACAAGAGGGGTAACCTTGCTTTGTAAGGAGCTACTGTCCCAGTAATTAATCCAGGGTTCAGGAAGAGTAAGAATTCACTCATGTGAAAAAAGGCATTAATCCATTCATGAGGTGGGTTTTTTTTTTTTTTTTTTTTTTTTTTTTGGAACTGGGGATTAAACTCAGGGGCACTTGGCCACTGAGCCACATCCCCAGCCCTATTTTGTATTTTATTTAGGGACAGGGTCTCACTGAGTTGCTAAGGGCCTCGCTAAGTTGCTGAGGCTGGCTTTGAACTCGCAATCCTCCTGACTCAGCCTCCCAAGTCGCTTGGATTACAGGCGTGCGCCACCACACCCAGACATTCATGAGGTTTTTATCCCTGCGACATGAACACCTTTTAAAGTCTTCCCCCCACTCTCAATACCATTGCATTAACAATTTAAACTTCAACATGAGTTTTTTGGGAAACAAATCACATTAAACCAGAATGTATTATTTTAACATTTTAAGACTCAGGGTGCCTTCTTCAACCTTATCAAACTACAGCCACTCTTGTTATTATTGGCACATGAAAAGAGACTTGATACTTGCATCTTAAGGACTTTAAAGAAAACTATCTCATGGAGAAATGACTCATTTAGGAGAGAAGTATATGAAAAACTAGCTATATATAAGCAACTAGTGAAATCAGAGAAAGTGGCAGTTGTATCTGAAAGCTTGTAAACTGTCAACATAATAATTTTCAACAAAAGGCAAACTTGTAGTCTGGTTCTGATTTTCTGGAAAATCCTATTTTAGGATTCTAATACATTGGATGAAGAGGATTTTACCCTCTTCTAGATAATTTGCCTTCATACACTAATCCCCAAATCCCATTTTTTGCTATTAAAAATAACTTTTTTATCTCCTAAGGTTTCATAATTTGTTTTAAGAATAGTTTTCATCCAGGCATGGTGGTGCACGCCTGTAATCCTAGTGGCTTGAGAGGCTGGGGCAGGAGGATCATGAGTTCAAAGCCAGCTTCAGCAAAGGCAAGATGCTAAGCAACTCAGTGAGACCCTGTCTCTAAATAAAATACAAAATAGGGCTGGTGGTGATCAAGAGCCCCTGAGTTCAATCCCCAGTACTCCCCCAAAAAATAAGTTTTCAAAAAATAAGTGTAGACAGCAATTTTTATTTATTGTTTTGATGGTTGAAGGAAGCAACATATAGGAAAGTGGGAGAGGGGAGTATTTCCCAATCATCCAATAAGGGAATTTGGAAATGAGAGAAAGAACATCCGTTTTTCTGAAATCTAAGAAAGGTAGAATACAGAGTAAGAAGAAAATCTTACCAAATATTTACCATAGTGATAACTTTGAATTGACTTTAAGTTGGACTTATCTTTTAAGGTGCTGGACCACTGCATCTTCTATTTTAGAAGAGCAATCTGGCTTTTGAGGAACAGTGCTGCCTCGGGTGGTGATGAGGGTGGGGGCTGAAATGTGTGAGATTTTCTTTTTAGGTTTTGTCACCATTTTACACAAAGAAGTCAGATCCAAAGATATTAAGGGATTTATTAAATGTCATATGGCTGCTAAAGAGCTAGGATAAATATCCAGGTTTTCCACCTCCATGTCCAACGTTTTTTCTTTTTTAAAAAATATACACACAACAAGTGGAGCGAGAGAAGAATGGAAGTTCATTGGATTAGACAAGGAATGAAGGGAAGGGAGGGGGTGGGAATAGGAAAGACAGTGGAATGAATCAGACATAACTTTCCTATGTTCATATTTGAATACACCACCAGTGAAACTCCACCTCATGTACAACCACAAGAATGGGATCCTAATTAGAATAAGTTACACTCCACGTACGTATGATATGTCAAAATACACCCTACTGTCATGTATATCTAAAAATAATGAATAAAAATAATAAATAGGGGGCTGGGGATATAGCTCAGTTGGTAGGGTGCTTGCCTCGCAAGCTTGAGGCCCTGGGTTCAATCCCTAGCACTGCTAAATAAATAAATAAATAAATAAATAAATAAATAAATAAATGTAAATAAATAAATAATATATAATAAATACTATGCTACATTGTACCCTGAAATATCAAATTAACTTAAAGAAAACTCTATATAAGATTATAAAAGTAACTGTGGAGGTTGTGGTAATTAAGAAGCCAGGAATCATTTGACTAAAAGAGTTTGGGAAAGCTTCAGTTCAAGTCCAGCTTAGCAGGAACTTGAACAAGGAACAGGGCTTATCTGGGAAGAAAAAAGGGGATGGGTAACTGAAGAAGGATGAGAGGCAGAAAGGTATAAAGTATTTTCAAAGATTAGAGCATTCATCTTAGTTGACTTGAAATCTGGATTGTTCCAATGCAACTGAATGAGGCATCAGGCACTTAAGCTTCCTGGTGTGGGAATCAAGTGTTTAGGGTAGAAGGACTACAGCGGTTGTTTGTTTGTTTGTTCTTACTTCATGCTTTTGGGCAGATTTCCCCTATGGTCAGGGAGCCATGGCTGCAGATTTCCAAATGATGGACCTAAAAATGGGATCTCGAAGCCAGGTTGTGCTTTGGGACCACCACATTCACTCTTTACAGGCTCTGTATTGCTTTTTTCCAATAGATAGGAGCAGTTTTTCTCCTCTTAGGGAAATGTGGGTAGATGGTGTTCAGTGCCTCAGAAAAATAAATGGACTTCAGAAAGCAGTGGAGATCAGTAAGAACGCCGTCAGAACAAAACCCCGGAGACTATACAGGTGACTGTTGAGGGGTGCACAGACGCTATTAAGGTCTGGATTGGTTTGGACCTAGAGGAAGAGGCTTCTGGGTGCGTTTTGTTTGTTTGTTTTGTACCAGGGACTGAACCCAGGGGTCCTTTACCACATTCCCAGCCCTTTTTTGAAAAGTATTTTATTTAGAGACAGGGTCTTACTAAGCTGCTGAGGCTGGCTTTGAACTTGTGACCCTCCTGCCGCAGCTTCCGGAACCGCTGGGTTTACAAGCTTGGTTATTTTTAAAAGGCTCCTACCTGGGTGGGATGTGCTAGCCCTCTGATTAGGATCTGCAAATCTGGGCCCGGCCTGCCTTTGTGACGTGGCCCACCCTGCCTCAGCCGTAGGTCATGTCTTGGCAGATGAGGCCCAAAGCCTGCTCAAAGCCAGCGGCCCCGCGGAGGGGCAAGCGGGGCCATGGCCGAGGCGGCCCAGCCCAGTGGAGAGTCCCAAAGCGCTGAAGTTAAAGCGCAGCAGCCCAAGGAAAGGGCCACAGCGGGATCAATGAAGCGGGGCCCGCGCTCTGTGCTCAAAGTGTCCCAGCTGCTGCTCCGGGCCATCACCGCGCACAAGGGGCTGACTCTGGCTGCTCTCAAGAAGGAGCTCGGAAACGCTGGCTACGAAGTGCGCAGGAAGGTTGGCCGCCACTCGGGAGATGCCTCCA
The DNA here is from genome assembly GCA_020662805.1 of Glaucomys volans. Lineage (NCBI taxonomy): Eukaryota > Metazoa > Chordata > Mammalia > Rodentia > Sciuridae > Glaucomys > Glaucomys volans. Next base: position 163,773 of record JAJEJO010049222.1, read on the forward strand.
ATCCTGAGATTAAGGGCACGCTCCTGAGGGTCAGCGGCAGCGACGCCGCCGGCTACTTCAGGGTCTGGAAGATTCCGAAGCCGAAGAGAAAGATAGGACGCCCTAGGGTGGAGGAGTACGGCCGTTCTTCCCGGAGGCTCTCCCCGGGGTCCCGATACTCACGGAGGCGCCCTATGCGTCGCAAGGCGGCCAAGAAAACCAGGGAAGTTTGGAGACCCAGGAGGGTAAACGCGAAAGCGAGAAGGGGGAGGCCAAAGACCAAGGAGCGGGTGCATGCCAGATCCAAGGAAGAAGCGGGGGCCAAGGTGATGGATGAGGGGAGAGGACGGACCCTGAAGGAGGACCTCAGGCCTAGGTCACGAGAAGAGAAGAGGCCAAGCTCCAAGGTCAGGGCAGAGAAGCAGCAAGAATCCGAGAAGCCGGGGAAACGAACCATCCTGAAGTCAAGCACGGTTAAAAACGACCGTAGTCACACCGGGCAGGGGAAGACAGGCATGAAGCCTTGCAATAAACCCGAAGGTCTTCGGGTTGTAAACGGGAATCCTTAATGAAGGGATGGCTTCCTTTCCTCCAGGCCCGAATGCCTTTCCGATGGGCTCTGAGGGGAGCTCCTCGCACTCTTAATGAACCTATTTACAAGACCTTCCCACCTCTTTGTGTCTGTTTGCTCTCAGCCCACCTGGAAGGGAAGCGGGGTGGATGTTAAGGTGAGACCTCTGGTAGGGGCTCGTGAGATGGAGAGAGAGAGAAGTTAGATTCTGTTCTTGTTGTAAGACCAAGAGAAGTCTCTTTTAGAAGGAAAGAAAACAGGTAGAGGAAAGGCACCAGTTTAACGGGGTTAGTTAGAAGTGTTGAATTAACGGTAGACACACTAGCAAATCCAAAATGAGTTTGGGACAGTGTAGACAACCTTGATCCAAAGTGTTCTTACCTGAAAATTATTTTTGTAATTTGAATCTTTTGCTGGGAATTGATAATCCTATTTTAATTTTAAAATGTTTTACATGTGAATCCTCAATTGAATGAGATGGTATGTGAAAGCATCCTGCATAGGGCTTGGCACAGGGCCAGTACTCATGGATGAGTGTTGAATATGTGTATCAGTAATTCCTGATGGGATGGTAATGTGCTATACCAAAATACTTCACTGAATCAGTACTTAGTGAGACCAGGATTCTAGTCAGTTCTGTTCAGACCCTGACTGCATTATTACCTAAGCATTTGTGGTTTTGGGCTCCTCTGCAAAATGTTAGGATTGTGCTAGGATGATTTTAGATGATAGTAAAATAATTAGGGGGGCTTAATCATCATTGTATATGCTTTGCTTGACACAGTTCAACAACAAGGGAGTTACCAAGTGGGAAAGTGCTAACTACTAGAGATTTATAGAATGCACAACAGAAGTAGAGGGGATGGGGAAGGCTAGACAGTGAATATCTAGTCTTTTTGCTTTTCATAAACTACAACAGATGTTTTGAGCAGGATATACCAAGTATGGAACAAATGTATGATTTCTAAATGCAGGTATCATGCCATAGGCTGTGACAGGTCACAGAAGTGGTTTCTAGGGAAGTAAAACATACTGATTTAGGGAAAGGACTAGCTGTTTCCAACTGAAGTCAAAGCAGTGGGGGAAAAGCACTCCTGGGAAGTGCTTGTTTTTTATTCTTGAAAAGAGGTGGGTGGAGATGAGAAGATATTCTGAACCACCTAAAAGTTTTCCCCAGGAGAATGTAGTATCTTCTACAAGGGGAAATGGTGATGTGATATACAAAGTGTTGGTACTATTAGCACTCTCACACTCTTGAGAATCACAGCTTTAAGCCTCTGCAAAGTCAAGTAACAGCAAAATTCTTGAAATGTATCTCATCTAGAGATGATCTGAACTTGGGAATTTCCCAATGCTCAAATTAAGTTTATTATGCACTCAAATGTCTGAGTGGCAGAATGAAGCAAACAAAATCAGAAAATAAAGAGCCATCTGAGAAAAGGCAGTGAGATAACCAAACCTTGTTCATTGAACACAATTAGAACGAAGTTAATTAATGCCCTTATGCCAGATGCATTGCCCCTTCAGAGTCCAGGGATATTTTTACCTAAAGAACAAGGTAGTCTAGAATTAGCCTTTCCTTTTAATATGAATGAGAGTGACACTGGGAACAACTTGTTTTCTAGATTTCGTAGCAGTCACACTTGTGTTTGTAGTATGGTTTCTTCACTTTATTTACTTATCTTTTTGGTACTGGGGATCGAACCCAGGACCACTGAGCCGCATCCCCAGCCCTGTTTTGTATTTCATTTATAGACAGGGTCTCACTGAGTCACTTAGGGCCTTGCTAAGTTGCTGAGGTTGGCTTTGAACTCACAATCCACCTGTCTCAGCCTCCCAAGTGCTATGATTACAGGCGTGTGCCACCACACCCCGCTGGTTTCTTCACTTTCTACTAGATGAATGGAAGTTGATCTAGTAGAACTTATCAAATTAATGAAATGGTTACTTATACAGGACCAGAGCCCCCAGACCCTGACCTTACATTGCTAACAATGGTCATTAATTTATTTTTCATTGATAAACCCTAGAATACCCATTATCCAATGAAATATGAGAAACCACTTTAACTCAATGTCAAGCTATCCAGATTATCTAGATCCTAATGAAATCTGGGTACTCTGTGAAAGAAACTCCCTAGAATAGCTAATCTTATCCCTAGTGTTCAGAATCCATGGTTCTGGGTCCAGTGCTGAGTGTACTAAAATGGATAAAACATAATGCCCACTTTTCTGTGCTTATATTTGGAGTATTTGGGTATTTTAGTCAGAGTAAATTGAATGTCCCTGACCTCAATTCTTTGCTTTCCTTTAACCTCAATTGCCCAGTGCAGTACCAATCAGATAACTGTTGGACTTCAGAGCTGTAATGAACCTTAGATACTATCAAGCATCAGATTTTCATAGGTTGTTTAAAACAGTTAAGAGAAATAAATATGCCCTTCAAAAATATGAAAAAGGTCCAAGTTTACTCAAAGAAGAAGTGTATGTCAGTAAGGTAGTATTTTTAATCAGATGGACAAAAGTCCAAATGTTTGAGAATAGAGTCCATTGGTGACTGTGGGGTACACTCATGCACATTGCTGATGAAAGTATAAACTGTTGCAAGTCCTAATGGAAGGTACTGTCTACCAAATGACAAATGAAGATGGAATTTATCTTTTTATATGTTTATACTCTTGTGGAATATACTCTTGTGTATTCAGTGCCCCATTGCATTAACAAAAAAAAAAAAAAAAAAAAAGGAAATAACCTAAGTGCCATTAGGAGATAGTTTAAACTGTGAAGTTTCCATACAGTGAAATAACATGTAGCTATAAAAAGGCAAGTATTTTTTTATTATGATAAGCTCCCCAAGATACATTCAGTTAAAAAAAAGTTTAAGATACTGAGTATATACTATCTTTTGTGCAAAATAAAGGAAATTCTAAATATCTCTTTGTAATTGCATAATTTGTGGGAGAATGTGCCAGAAAATCTAAGTGGTTCTCCATTTGTGAGGGGAAGGTGATGGGAATTGTAGGGGATAGATGTAAATGAGACTCCTCACTTTATCTCTTCTGTATTTGTTTTCAGAACCAAATAAACGGTAATTTGTTAAAAAATTAGAGTAAAAATTTCCATGTAATTGTCAGTTATAGCTTTTTCACTTATAAGGTGGTTTGTTCTACTGCACGCATTAGTTCATCTCACTTTCATCTCATTTTTCTAAGGTAGGTCTCAGGTGAAAAAGTGAATGTTTAGGAAGTGTACAGCTTAGAAATTGACTTTTAACTGCAAACCCAGCACTCTCTCCAGTTCCAGATGTTGAATGGGGCCTCACCATCTGCTCCCTGGCTCCATGAGCCATCTTTTTGAATGTAGGTAAAGGTCAGAAGTTCAGAATTTATTTCTACGTGTTGCAGAGGTTTCATGGACATTTCAAGATATCTCAAATTTTCAGAATGTGCAAACATCTCTCTCAGTTGTCTCAAAACTACAGGTTTCTTCTGTTCTTCTCGGTGAGCTTCTTACATGACAAGCGTGCCTGGTTGGGCTGAAAATCACCACAGCCAAAACCTATGCGCCTAGGAAGGACAGGAACACAAGGAATACAGAGGTTAGGAAATTAACGTAGGAGCACTGTGTCAAGAAAGGACACCCGCTCGCACACACCCCAAACCAGAGAATAAGGAAAAGAATTGAAGAGGGAGGGGGTTTTAACACCAGCACCTGAAAGAGGGTGGGAGAGGCAAGGAGAGGGTCGACAGAAGGACGTCAGGATTTCAGTAGTCCTGGCTGAGAAAACATGCCCCTTCCCCCCACGAAGGCACAGTCACAGCTGCTGTGTTTCTCCTTCACCTATTCTCAGTTCCTTTTCCTCTTACCCTTTTCAGTGATGGAAAAGACCAGACTTATGGGAAGTATTACTCCAAGTGGCTGGGGAAAAGAGTGAACACCAGAAAATAAGGAAATATGTGAAGCCCCAGGCGACAAAACAGCTTGGTAGGTGTAAGGAAAGCTGCAGAGGCATCTGAGGCTCAGCACCCCCTAAGCAGTAGACTTGAAGCTCTTTACAGCAGCTCCCACGGAGCAAGAGCTGCGACTCCGGGTAGAACTCGTCAGTGGCAAGGGGGTCCTTGATTTCCCGCCCCAGAGGATTGGTCAGTGAGTTAATGACCACACCCCGCCCCGCCCCATCGCACCAGCCTCATCTTATTTTCTCGCAGAACCATTTCCTACCTAGCTCCTCTATACCTCGGCGGCGAGTGCGTCTGGCTGACCCGGTTGCTGTCCTAACCCCGTCGGTGCCCGCCTCATCTGGCTCTGGGGAATATCCAGTTACTTCGAACTTACCTAGAGGGTCAATTCGCAGTCACCCCATAGCCACCTCGGGCTCCGCACTGCAGCACTCTCTGGGAGCCGACCCCTCGCCCAATCCCGCGGCGCGTCTCAGGCTGGGTCGCCGTCAGTACCTGACTGGAGAGCCACATACGGAGACCTGGACGCCAGGGAGAAGGCGGTGGCGTCCAACTTGTTGCATCTTGAAACTGTGTTTTAAAAGGGGCGACAGGGGCTCGCGCGAGACTCCGCGACACCCCGCCCCCCACCTCCCCTCAGTTTTTGTTGTTGTTGTTGTTGTTGTTTAATCAAAAAAGAAGAGTGGGGAGTGGAGGGGAAACTGGAGAGGACCAAGAGGAAACCAGTGACACAGCCTCACCTCCTTATTCAACTGCCAGGAACCACACAGCATAATATAGATCCCCAAGGTACAGGCTAAACTTGGGTAACCCTAGGAAGTTCAGCCTGTTGGAGACAGCCAAGTCAGACAGCTGGAAGCCCAGCAGGCTCAGAGCAGTTGCGCCGGATGGCAGGTGGGCATACCTGGAAGCACCTGGAAGAGGGCGTGGCAGGAGCAGGTGAGACAAGGCAGAAAATTGGTGGTGGCGGGGGAGGGTTCGGCTGAAGAACACACTGAGGACAGAGGCAGCAATCGCCAGGTCTGGAACCGTCAGTGCCTGGCGCATAGTAAGCGTACAAGACACTACTTGTAGAATTAAGACAGTTTGGTTCTCAGGAGCCGTAGAAGACAGAAGGAAGTAAACTGGCAAAAAGCGGAAAGTGACTTTGGAAGCCACATCAAGTGTTGAAGAGTCACTAGGCAATGCAGTAAGGGCCTAGATCTGGCAGTCATAGGCAGCGTTGGGGCTGGGGTGGGAATGTGTATGAGAGAGAAAGACTGAGCAGTGAGGTGGCAGCTCAGTTGCTCTAGCCGATGAGGGAAGGGAGTGGGAAGTATGAGCGTGACCTCTGCTTAGTAGGTTTAACTCTGATAGAAAAGAAACTGGCAGGGATTACTTACAGGCCTGCTGTGGGGTAAGTAGTGAGCCCAGGATGAAATGAAACTAGCCAGGAGCTGGAAGAGAGAACTAGGTAGAAGTTTGAAGAGAAGAGAGAAGCTAGAAGAGAGAAGCTTGAAGAGAGAAGCCTGAAGTTGGAAAGATGGGAGTTGGGGAGAACAAATACTCTTGGGAGGGTGCAGCATTGCTCAGGTGAAACAACAAAAACCAAACCAAAGAAAGTTGAGAAGTGAGAGGAAGAGTGCAAGAAGAGTGCTGCCTGTTGGGAGAAGGAAGGTAGCAGACAACAAAAAGAGAGAGCCCAAGCCACAGTTAAAGAAAGCTGCAGCTCTGTCCAACTTTTCATCTTAGCCTTGTGGTAGGTTTGTAATTGCCAGTTCAGTCTGTCTTCATGGGTGTGTCTGGGAGAGGAACTGGAAGAGGTAGCAGGGAGGGGGCTTGCAGGATGGATCCTTTTCCACAGTCTGAATTGCACAGACTTTTCAAAGCAGGAGAATGCATTTGGGGCACATGGCTTAACTGGTTATAATCTCTACTTAGTAAATAGAGTCTAGGATTGAACCTCACTTGTGTCCCATAGTCTAGTTCCTCTGTGTGCCCTGGAGACTATCTCATGTTCCTGATGCTCTTGCCTATGGGCTACACCAAATTATGATTAGATATACTTTGTATGGCTCCTTATTGGTCTCTAATCCAATTGTGAGTTTGGAAAAACTGAGTCCTTAAGTGCTTGGCACAACAGGTCTTAGTGTCTTGTGCTTGCCTTTGTGCTGAATGCTCACTTCACTTGCCTCCAGGCCACTTGTTAGGACCAGATAACTAGCCATGGAGGACTATTTGCTTGAATATCCATTTCTCAGTTTTATGTTGGAGTTTCTTTCTTTGAGTTGTCTGCTCCCTTCTGTCTTGAGGTTTCTGAACCCAAGTTATATTGTGCTCATTTTGGAAGTCCCAGCCCCAATCGACTGAGTTTGGTAGTTGTTCCTTCAGTTCCTGGAATTGAGGATTCCCAGTTCTTCCACTGAGTTAAGGATAAAGACCTTGGACTAAGGGGAACAGAACTGAGGACTAGCCTAGGAGGTTAACAAAAGGAATGTGAAGATCCATTTGAAGATGGTAAAGTACAACTGCTTGAAGTGGAATTTGAATCCCCTAGTCAAAATTTAGCTTATATTCTGGAGGGCATGCTAAAAGACTAATTTTGGGCTCTAACTCCAGAGTTTCTGATTCAGGGATCTGAGAATTTGAAGCTGGTCTAAAGACATTTTGAGAACCATGGTCTGACATACCATACAAAAGAATAGAGGGAAATTTTTCCAGCTAAGGCCCTCCAAGGAATATAAGTGAGATTTTACTTTTCTCTCATTGTTCAGCCCTACTCACCCCACCCACCCCTTTCAGTACACCTATCTGAATAGAGATGCAAGGGACTTGACTTCTAATAGCAAACTCTCCTGGGTCTGAGTCAGGTTTGACCTTGCCATGATGGAAATAGCAAAGAGTGGTTTGGTTTTATCCCAAATTATTATCCCATTTAGCTCACCTGAAGGCATAACATTTCTCTAACAGGGAAAAGCATTTCCTTCCACAATTAAAGTTAGAGCTCAAAATGTAAATAGCTTCAGGAAAAGCTAACACTTTGGGTTACATTCTCCTATGCAAGGGAACCTTTATTCTTTAGGATGCAAAGGGGAGGATACCTGGAATAGGGCATAGTCACCACAGATGGAAAACTGTGACAGGATCTTGAAGATGCACTTCCCTGTTTTTCATTTTGCCCAGAGAGAACACAGAGACACTTTTTATGTAAAGGGAACTAGGTGGCCATGTGGCAGATGGGAGTTAGGTGGAAGATGAAAGTTTGAGGCTGATTCCCTGTGGGAAAAATAATTCAAATCTATTCACTCATCTGATGGCTGTTGCTTGTTTTATTTTTCGTCCAAGGGAGGTGGTATTGGACCGAGGTAGAAAAAACAATAGTACACCAGAGATGACCCAAAGGATCGCCCCTTCTGTGGAAGGCCCTTAGACTCCATGATGCCTTTCAGCTGCACCTACATTTTGGGGGCTTCACTTTCTATCCCTACAATTACTAAAACAGATAAAAGGCTGGACGTTAACATGTAGTTATTAAGAGGTCTGGCCTGATAGTAAGGAATAGCATTTACCACAAATGCTTAAGACAAGGGTTGTGAGGAGCTGGATTTCCTTGCATGTCAGATATTTCTTGAAAACATAGAACTAAGCAATATTCTTAAAGACCAGATTCTGTCCTCATATCCTGAGGTCTCTGGTATCTTTAGTCCTTAAAATATTTAGTGACCTCTGCCTTGAATTCTTGACACAAATATAGAATAACCATATTGAGTCATGATAAATCCCTTTCTTCGACCACAGTATAGCGATTCCATGGATGGGCTCTAAATCTGCTAAATGTATGTGTAAAACTATGTAAATTGTAATATGACTATTTTTCTCAAAAGTGGGCTTCTGGTTTTTATCAGATTATCAAACACATCTGTGATCCAAAATAGGTTCTGTTATAGAAAGCTTTATATAGAACTGATTTGTATTAAAAATTTGTACTTAAAGTAGGAGGCTAAAAGAAATGGATAGTCCAGTTTTAACACTGGAATCCTATATTTTCTTATTTCCTTGGGCATCTCCTAATACTGATCCTGAAACGCTCTGGTCCCTGAGGACCTAGGATAAGGCCTTTTTATAAAGGGCTGGCTGGTCATTTTACTTTATTCATAAGAAGAGAAGCAAGAGAAGTGCATTCCAAGCAAAGATGGAAGGGTGCTCTCAGTAGCAAAAGGGAGAAGGGCTGGGCTGCTCTTGCTTATAGTCTAAGAAGCCCAGTCACAAAAATGACCCTAGTTTCAATTCCACTTGAGCCCAGGACTCTGAAGAGCTGTGGTTCACCCAATTTAAAAAAACAAACAAAACAAAACAAAAAAACACTGGAACAATCACTAAATTAGACTCTTACAGCTCACTTCCTCTTACGTCTGGTTAATTCCACCAATTGTGGTTGAGAAATAAGTGTCTTAGGCAGAATCTGGATTCTAAGCATTAAAGAGAAAATATCACAATTTCACCCTCTTTGTTTTTCTTCCTTCCTAACCCAAGCTGCTCTAACAAGATAAATTTTAAATTATAAGATTGTCAATAACACAATCACCAATAATGAGAAACAATGACCAACTTATCAACTAACAAATGCTAGAATACTTATACAAGTCCTAGTGTGGATACCTTAAAATTCTAAGAGTTACAGTTATGGACAACTTTCCAAATTTGGAAGAAAAACCAGCCAGAAAGCTCATTACCCTGCATCAGCTGAAAAGTTAAGCCACAGCCTTTTCCCCTAAAGTTCTGTTTCTGGGAGAATGAGATCCTCAAGGGAACTCTTCCCCCTTGATGAGGAAATCAAAGTCAAGATTAATAACAACAACTTGCAAACACTGTGATTCCTGTCCTAATTTTCCAGCACTTAAAAAAGACAAGACAAAAAAACCCACTCAGCACAACCCTTCTAAATGTGCCTTGCCTGAAATCAACAAGAAACAACTCTCTGCTCTGAAGACTTCTTTCTCCTCTCTGGTAAAAGCAATTTGCAGCCCAGAGATTCATACCCAGACATATAAATCCACAAATGTCTTGATCTCAGTGATACTGGGGGAAACTTTGTACACAACTTAATCCATCATTGAACCCTTTCCACTAGGACTCCCTTTATCACTCAGATTACTTCCTATCTTGAAACAAAACAAAACAAAACAAACCCCATACAATCCCCACTACCCTCATCCCTAGAACACAGTCCCTAGAAAACCTAGCTTGTACAATTTGCACTTAGCATGCTCTCTTCAAGAACCCTGCACACAGGTACACATAGACACACATAAAGACACAGTCAAGAGGAGAGGGATCTGTTCGAGGGGATAGTTTTTTCTTCTGTGTGGGCCTGGATTACTTGGGACATAAGGTCCATCTTTTAGCATTATAGTGTGATCTCTCAGCTGGAATATGTATGTGCAAGATGAAGGAAATAGGAATAGGAGGCAAAAAAGTCCTTTGTTTTTTCAGCAGGTGGGGGTGAGAGGTGTAGATGTGTATATGGATGACTAGGTAAGGGTGAGTGACCCACACAGGAACAACATCTGGCCCCCAGCTTTCACAGGGATTTAAAAAGGGGGCTCTGGGTGCCTGATCACTATCTCATTCCTGTTTCCTCATAACTTTCTAATTCATTATTGACCAAAGTGCATTTCATGGAGTCACCAGTTCTGTGGCAAATGAAATAAAAAGGATATTGAGGTCAAATAAGTTTAGGAAACACTGCATTAACAGAAACCAAACAGTTAACTGCAGAAGTTTTCAGAGCCTTTAATATGCTAAAATAGTCTCTCTCTACATATATACATAAATATATATGTATATATAGAGAAAGAATATAATTAGTATACAAGGGTGATACTCAAAAATATTTAACAAGTGGTATGGCACAGACTCCAACCAATGAGAATGGACCTCAGCCATAATTGCTGGTACCATTATAACTTTGAGAATGGGCTCAGGCTGAATATCAGCCCACTTAGTATGCATTGTTTCCCAAAATTTTGCCCAAAGAACTCTGTTTTTATGTGTTCTCACAGAACTGGTGGGAAATGCTCTGGCCAATACTGGAGCATCATCTCTCTAGGGATAGGGCCAGGGCTCATGATTTTGGCCTTTGGGGTGCAGGAGAGAGGCAGCCCTGGCAGTGAATACTGGTAGCACCGAATGATAGACCTGACCATAGCTGTAGCAGAAACAGATTTCAAAAGACAGAGGTCCCTCGGTCCCAGCTGCTCCGGGGACTTTGCCCCTGGTGGGTCAGCAGGTGCCTGTCCAGGTGATGTTTGCGGCCAAAGCTCTTCTCACACCGAGGGCACTGGAAGGGCTTCTCCCCAGTATGGGTCAGCCAGTGTCTCACCAGGTGGTGCCTTCGGCCAAAGCTCTTCCCACATTCAGTGCACACATGGCATTTTGGCACGGGTGGGGCACGCTGCCGTTTCCTAGTCCCAGGACTCTCTCCAGCCTCTTGGCCCTTGCAGGACTTGCCTTCTGCATGCACTCTCTGGTGGCTGGCCAGATGGGAGTTGCATCGGAAATTCTTGCCACACTCAGAACACCTGCTGGGCTTGTCATGCAGGTGGGTTTTCTGGTGCCTGATTAGGTGGTGTCTTCGTCCAAAGCTTTTCTCACACTTGAGGCAGCTGTAGGGCCTCTCTCCAGTGTGTGTTTGCTGATGCCTGGCAAGGTGGGAGCCCCACACAAACTGTTTCCCACACTGGGGGCATGTATGGGGTCTTAAGAGAGAATCCATCTCTGTGCCACACAGAAGGTTTGAGAAGTTGTCATCCTGAAGAAAAGGTGGGCCTAGGAGCATTCCTCTGGAGCTCCTGGACATAGAATCCCAGTTCTCATCCTGCTCTGGGTTCCAGAGAACAGTATCTTCAGACACACTAGATAACATTCTGGGAGGTTCTGCTTCTAGTTCAGGGGTATCACCCTCATGTTCACTTCCATCTCCTGTAGAGAAGGGAAAAGAGCAACCCCAAAAGGGGAGTCACAAGAGAGTACCCCAGGACCCAAGTATAATATATGATGTCAAACCTCACCCCAGGAGGGCTGAGAAGACATATTCTAATATACAAGATAGTGTGGTAGGTTTTAAAAGCCTAGGCTTAAGGGGCAGATAAGCCAAGTTTTAATCTCAGCTATCCATTTAATTTTTTAAAGCCTTCTTTTCCTCTTCTGTAAAACAGGAATAACACCTCTTTCCCAAGGTTATTATAAGATATTGAAGAAGGCAAAGATCATTTTGTGGGACCTGCTGTTATTATTCAGCATAGAAGGCGACTTACAGAGCCTCTTCATTGACATTTTAGAGGATTTTTTTTTTTTTTTTTTTTTTTTGGTGGTGCTGGGGATTGAACCCAGGGCCCTGTGCATGCAAGGCAAGCGCTCTACCAACTGAGCTATATCCCAGGCCGACATTTTTCCAAGGTTATTATAAGATAGATAGCATAATATCTACACATAGAAAGCACTTAAAAATAGTATATGCTATTGTTGTTACTTATTAGCATTATTTACTACTATTTATTACTACTAATCAACATCTTCCAACCTAAGTGTGGATAGAGAGAGTGAAGGAATGTGTTGCAATCATCAGCATCAGCAATACTAGAGATACAAAGAAGGCACTCCTGAAATGAGTAGGAGATTCAACAAGAACAACATCAATATTAACAATAACAAACGTTTACTGAGTGCTTATTATGTGCTTGGCCCTGTTCTACTGTTCTAATATGTTAACATATTTAATTCTCAAAATACTTAAATATGAAATAACCAAGGAGAAGTCAACTATTTTTCCAAGGTTTCACAGAATTCAAATCCTCAAGGTGTGACTCCAGACTGCCCTACAAACTTTTCTGTTACACTGATTTGCTTTTGAAGAAAAAGATCTCTAAATCTTTAAATGAGAGTAATATACAATCATGACACCCCAAGAATGGTGAAGGCAGTGGCTGCAAATCTATTCTAGGTCCTCACCTGTGTATGTGACCCTCAGGATATCCCTCTCCTCTAAGTCCTGGGGGTCAGGGACCCATTGTTCTTCTCCTCCTTCAAGTTGAGAAAGCATGTCTAGTTTAGGAATTGGAAATCCTGCCCATGGGAAAGGAAAATAGAGATGTCAGTTAGTTCAACAGTTACCCTATATTTGTGAAAAAAGCTGTTTCCTAGATGATTTCTTGGAATTCTGAGTAAAAGAAGGCCAGATTCAAGCCTCTTTTCCTTAACCCCTGACATTTCTGTTAAGTCACTCTTCTTTGTCCTAGGAAATCACACTTTTCCAACTGAGTCTATTCTTTTCTGCTCAAGTCTTTCCAGCTCAACCTCCCGTTCTGGTCATAACTTCACTTTAGTCCTACGACTACTTCAGAACATCACTGAAGTCGTACTACAAACTGCCCCCTTTCCCTACCCATCCCCACCACACCCTTGGAAACCATCTTCCCCTAGATGGTTCCTCTTGCCTAGGTCCTTGGAAACAGATGTCCTTCTCTCTACTTTGTAAGAACCTCCCAATTCCCACCCAAGAAAAACTTCAAGCTATTTCCTGCACAATTCAGCATTATTTGCTATGTTGTGTGTGTGTGTGTGCGTGTGTGTGTGTGAGTGTGTGTTTTTAAAATGATCCCTCACTTCCATTCTCTTGGGATTAGCCCTAAGGCTCTTTCTTTGGCAGAAGCCTAGAGAGAGTCTCTGAAGCAGATGGCTCCTTCTTCCCAGGGTATGATCTTTTAGTAGATGGGGAAGATCATGCTTACTCAGAGACACCACTATTCCACAGTTTTCCTGCATAACATATTCTCCATAAAAGTCTGTCTGAGAGGGGTCCAGGCTCCGCCACTCCTCCTGAGAGAAGCACAGTGACACATCCTTGATGGTTACCAGGCCCTGAAACAAAATATAGCATCCCTGTCAGCAGCTATCCCCTAAGGAAAAATGTTATCTTGGCTTAAAAGGCTGAGGTAGTAGAGAAGAGAAAGTAAGACAGGATCTAGGAAAAGAATTGCCCAGAGGTCCCTGTGTAGGGCTTATGGTTTTGGTAAAGGGGAAGTAGGGAGAGGAGTAAAGATACATGGTTAAGGATTGAGTGAGGGTAATGTCACTAGAGAAGTTTCCCAAGTAGGACCATGAGAAGTTGAAGTACCACAAACTCATCATTCCCTCTGTTTTAACTACAGATGTCTACTCAATCTCTTAGCACTTGCCTTACTCTTTTTGTTACAGAAATTCTGTACCATCATCTTCCTCCACATGACCCTCCTTTTCTAACAACACAGAATGATGAAAATGAAAGTCTTTCTTGTTTCCTGCCATCCTATATCTTTACCATTTCAGGCAGCACAGTATGATAGTTAAGTCCAAAATATGGAGTCAAATAACTCTTAGTGTTGTTACTTATACTAGCATTATGACCTTATACAAGTACCTTAATTTCTCTCTGCCCTAATTTTCTCATTTGTAAAATGGGATGATTGATTTGTTCTCAGAATTAAATGAAATAATAACACAAAGCACTCAGAAAAGAGCACACAGGAGCACTATGGGAGTGTAGCGGATACTACTATTATTATCCTTTCTTGGCTCCTCTATTGCTTTCTGAATCTATACCTATTTTCTTTTCTGGCTTTGTCCCTCTCTACATATTTATTTTCTTCTTTTCCCTAAGTGCTCCATTATTTACCCAATCCTATCTATATTGTTCCAAGCTTTCTTTAGATCTTCTCTTCCTAATATTTCCCTATTTATTAATTAAAGGAAGACAATTAATTATTCTTAAAAAAATCTCCCTGTGGATAACATAGCCATCCATTAAAAAATCCTATCCTTAAGAAACTACCTCTTCTTGTTATGCCTCCATTTAATTTTCCAAGGGTCTTATGTACTCCTTGGAAAAGGATGGGATCTGTTCAGTTACAACATGAACATACATACCATTAGTGTTCATATGAATCAACAAATCAATGGAATAATGTTAAAGTTATAAAACTGATGAGACCTTGAGAGTAGCCAAGTTCACACAGCCCACCTGTGATCCAGCTGCAAGAAGTGCAGCTGCCATCTCCCAGTCTCCGGTGCTCCCCTCCTGGGGAACTGCAGGAACCCAGGGAGTAGACTGAGCTGATGAGAGGAGAGAGGAACCGTTAGAGATGAATTATTCACCTTTTTCCAATAAGTACTTCATTTCAAAGGAGCATAAGGGTCTCATCTTCTCCAAAATCTACGACCACTGGTAAAATTAAAATGTATAAATGTAGATGAAGAGGCCTTCACTCAAAATGTTCTGTAAGGGCATTAGGTGGCTTTTAGTTAAGACCAGATGTGGTTTGAATTTATATTATTTGAATATAATTTTAATTTAGTAAAGTACATCTTACTGGGTGTGTTCTTTTATGGTAATCAGTGCTGCTATTTTCTTCATCTCCCACATTCAATACCACCAATTACATGCTTGCATGCAGAGGGAATAACTGTGCAAGAAACAGGAGAAGCCTAATTACGTGGTTGAAGAAGTCATGAATCCTGAAAGCAGGGTCCAGGAAAAATGGACTGGTTCTACTATTGGGTATGCTGTTTGGTCCATGGTAATTTGGGGGTTTTAAACTCTACTCTTTCAACAGAGATTAGGAGACTACTCTATATATTGTGTTTCCCACACACACTGCGGGCTCTCACCCTTCTCCTGAAATGACTGTGGCTCCTCTTCAAGATCACAGCATAGGTGCTCCAGTGGCCCTGGTACTGTTCTCCATGGCCCCTCTTCCTGGCTTCCCCTTTCCATCTGGGGCTCTGTTCCATCCAGCTGTACATTCATTGACTCCCATCCTGTCCCCAGGGCTGCTGTCTGTTCTGAAAGCATTTTTGCTCCAAGCCCAAATTATGACCTGGAACAGATCAATATTAGGTATGCCTAAGGAAGTTATGGGGAACAGCTCCAGGGATTAATGGTGAAACTGGATAAAAGGAGCTCAATGGAAGATGAACTTCAAAGCTTAATGTGTTCCAATCAACTGAGCCTGAGCCAAGCATCTTGGAAGAACTAAGAAACTGAGAGCTACTGCATAGCAAAGTCACTTACTGTTATTTGTGGGACCTCATGGAATAACCAAAATATCTCTGAAGGCTGGAAGAAGAATATATTTATTTTATTTTTTAATTTTGTTTTTTGGGGGAGGGGTACTGGGGATTGAACTCAGGGACACTCAACCACTGAACCATATCTGCAGCTCTATATTTTATTTAGGGACAGGGTCTCACTGAGTTGTTTTGTGCCTTGCTTTTGCTGAGACTAGCTCAGCAAAAACTTGTGATCCTCCTGCCTCAGCCTCATGAGCTGCTGTATCATAGGCATGGGCCACTGTGCCTGGCTGAAGAATATATTTAAAAAGAACAATCTCAGAAATTCATAAATTATTCATTTTATTCATAAATTATTCATTTTATTTCAACAACTGAAAGTATAGGAGAGTAAACAATTTGGAAACATGCAGGAAGGAATGTACATAGACCTGTTCTCAGCAAAGATGATTGCAATCACACATAAAATTTTCAGCCATAAATCACATTCTCATCAATTACTTCAGAATGAAATGATTACTTCACACAGAAGTCCCAACCAAGGGGTGCATGTGCATTGTGAGTACACACATCTTTTTTGGACTGAACTGACCAGTGCCTTACTTAGGACAAGCCTCAGTGAAAGGACACATGATCTGTTACTCATGTAGTAAATAAGGCAGAAAGTCCAATAACCTGGAAAGCAGGTATAAGACTCTAAAGCAACCCTACTAGATAAGAGAAATTGTTGGTCTATGAAGAGCTGAAATTTAATAAGAAAAAGTAAAAAAGAACAAATACTTTGTGGAGGGGTAGAAAAAGAGGAAGCAGTGCTTATATAATGACCTTAGGGTGAATTAACAGCCCTGTGATTTGAGACTTAAGAACAAACCTGTTTGGCAGGCACCAGTCATATCGCATGAGAAAAATAAACTCAATTATAAAGAAGGGTATAAAAAAGCCAGTATGTATTCAATGGAAGAAATTAAAGTCAAGAAAGGGATAGGAAACAGTCATTGGAAAAGGTAGAAATGATGGATCAAGTTTTCTCTTTTCTGGTGAAGGATGATGAATGGAGCTACCAATGAATAAAAAGAGAAGTGTTTTCTATCCCTATATGAACCAAACAGAAGAAGTGGGTTTTGACTGCAAGAGAAGAGATTTAGGTTAGATTTTTTTTTTTAAATTAACAATCCTGAGCACAAGACAAGGTTGTGTACCCCTCTGTTCTTTAGCCATCTTAAGAACAAGACAGGCTCCATTTGAGAAATAGTCTATTAGAAGACTGTGCCCAGTCCCTTTCAGCTTGGTAATATATTTTTGTGATACTTATTCAATACCCAAGAAGTAAGAGCCAGAGGAAGGCTTCCAAGAACAGATCAGAACCTTGGCAGATATTCTGGGTCATGGACATCCATCCAATAACATTTGCAAAAAACCAGAAGACCAGGATAGGTATCAACAGATGTCAAGTCTTTTTTTTCTCTCTCTCTCTCTCTTTTTTTGCCTATTTTTCTTTGACAAAAGAGTTAGGTGGGAACCCTAAACCCAATGCAAAGGAAGAACAAATTCCCCTTTCATCTCAGAAGTTCTAAGATGGCTTGGGGCCTCATGGGAACATGCTGGATGGATTCCCAGCTTAGGAGGTTTCCTTTTCAGAGACTTCCCGTGAGAAAGGAAAATTCCCCAAAAGAGAAACTTCCATTTTAGTTTTCTTCTATGAATTCCTGTCCCTGTATTCTCTTCACTTTTGACACACAAGGTACCAGTTTTCCCCCTTCACTCTAAGCCTTCCTGTTTTCTCCATCCTTCAGCAAGTCCTCCTTCCAGGGCTCAGCTGCTAGCTAAATATCTGAACACCTGTCTCAAATCCATTCCTCCTCTCCTCCAGTAGAAGAGTCTCTTGATGGGAAGTTTCTTTCTGCAGAGTACACAGGGCAGTTATGAGTCTCTTCAGATCACTGACAGAAAACCTGTGGAAGAGCTGGCAAAAATCTCAGCAAAGGAAGGGGTGGGTACCTGTCCCCAGCTTGCATTTCTTAAGATGCTCATGGCAGACCCAGGGCCTGGCCGTGAAGGGGCTGCCCTAACTTGGTTTCTGCTGGTTCCAGATGATCCCATACCTACTGGAGTCTAGGTTCTGGGGCTTTAATTTCCCTCTTTCCCTGATATAGCTGGATGACAAGGTGTCTGAAGAAAGAAGTTTTTGCAATGAGTGCTGTTGTACAGAAAAAGGGCCATGTTATTAAAAAGAGTGGCCCAAGGGCACGGGGAGGAGTCGCGCTCTGACTGTCAAGAGAATCCTGGCCCCTGCCACGGGTGGGGCATGGGCGGGATGGGATCCTGTTCGGGAGTAAGGTTGCTTCTTTCCTCCTTCTTGTCACACTGCCCCTGGAGAGGGTCAGATTTCAGAGAATCCGAGCAAGGCAAAACTGGAGCGGGGGAAAGTGAGGTCAGAAAACAGGTTTCCCCTGAGCAGGGGCTTGAGCAAGTGAAGAGAAAGGGTGCCTTGGGGTAACCTGTACGCTAGTGACAGCGACAGGAGCCTGCGGGGCCTGACAGCGACGATGGGAACTGCGAGACAGGGCGAGGGGCGGGCACAGAATGTCAGCGGGGTCCCCGGGGAAAAGCAGACACCGGGAGGCCGCATCGTTCCTCCTCCCCGCCCCCATGGGTGACCGTGCCCCCCTGCCCCGGGGAAGACAGGCGACCCTCCCTCCAGCCGCGGCGCCCTCCGTCCCGGCCCCACTCACCCCGGGTCGGCTTGGCCCGCAGCCCGGTGCCTCCCTCCCGGGCGCCGCCTGCCCCTCCCCTCCGCCCTCTGCTAGCGTTTCGGAGCCGGCGGCCGGCCCAGCCAGCGACAGGCGGCGACAGCGGCCCGGCGGGCGCGGGCGGGGCGGGCACAGGAAATCCCCGCCCGCTTCCGGGGCTCGGCGGCGGCGGCGGCGCGGGGGGCGGGGCCGCGGCTCCGGAGACCCGAGTGGGCCGAGCGGGGACCGCGGCGTCCGCGCCCCGGGGGCACCGCGGGTCCGGGCGTCTGGCCCGCGGCGGGCGCGGGATCCGCGCCTGGGTGGCCGCCCGCCTGCTCTCTTCCGCTACTGACCATTTTCTGTTCTGGCCACTGAGCTTCCCACGGGCTCTCTGCACCTTGCTTCATTGATTACCTCGAATTTGTAGCCTCCCATCATGGGCTGGACCGGGCGCTGGGAGAGCCATTTCACAAGACGTGTCTGGAATTTGGCAAGGAGCTTACCCTCTAGGTTTCAAGAGAGTGAGGGTGAATGCTCCAGAGGACATGGAGGAGTCATGATTTCTGAGGAGGAGTGGTTCATTGAGGTTGACTTCACCAAGATGGTGCACTCTGCATTGTCCCCTAGTCACCCACATGTGGCTTCTGAGCTCTTGAAATGTGGCTAGTCTGGATGTAGACGTACTGTGAGGTTAATATGCATACCGAAGTTAGAAGAGTTAATTTTAAAACAAGAAAAATAGTCCACGAGTGATATTGCACCTACTTTTAACTTTTTAAATGTGGCTAGTAAAAATTTCTTTTTAAACTTTTTTTTCAGAAAAAAAAAATCCAGGCAGCACTTTTAATTATGCCATTATAATTATGCCACTAACTGTTTCTAAATTATAAATGTGACTTGCATTAAATCTCTACTGGATACTTTTAACTTGAACTATCAAGATGACTTGATAGGAAAAGATGAGAAGGCCCTGCCAAACAATAAACACATTACTGTTAGAATTTGTTCATAACCAGTAAGTCACATTCACATTCATTATTTCATGATTACAACAGTTCTGTAAAATTTTACATTTTATTTAAAATAAGTGACTCACTAAGGTCATATGTGACAGTCATTCCTTTAATATATATTTATTTTCTGCAATGTGCTAGACATTGTAAGAAAATGGTAAAAATAAAAGGACTCAGTCTGTGGAAGCACATGTCACCAAATATTTGCAATAAAATGTAATAGATGTTAAAACCAAAGAATATTCTCTGCAGTAGGAGCAAAGAGAAGTGATAATGTTTGGGGGGGAAGTCAGGAGAGTCCTCACAGAAATCACAAAGGAGTGGGGAGAGCTCTATAATGAGAAAAAGGAGAAAGTGCTAAACATTTAGTTGAGAAAAGATACAGAACATATTGTAGAAGCAGATCATGGGATGTGTGGGGCAATGGTAGAACCAGAATTTGCAGCTTTGGTCCTAGAACTAAGTCCGGAGGTTCTTTTAAATTATGCTACTACTGGTAATGGATACAAGATGTGTTCATCAGGGCAGGCGAACAATTCTGTATCAGTTGCTTAACTCCATAAAGGCTTATATTATATAAGTCACAGTGTGTTGCTGGTTGATTGGGGCCAGCAGGTGGGGGTCTCTTGTTACAGAAGGACCAGGGTCCTTTCATCTAGTGGCTCCACCATTCCCATGGCTTTAGAATAATACCATCTGTGGGCTTCAGATAAGGGAAGAGAGCTGTGGCTGAACTGATGGCAAGTATTAATGACACACATAATTTTTACCACTTTCTCTTAATCAGAATTCATGTGCATGATCATATAGCGCCACCTATCTGTAGGGTGACTGGGAAGTAAAATGTGCGTGCTGAGTAGAAAAAGAAATGGGGTTTGGTGAACACTTTAGCATCGCGTCTGTCACACAGCATTAAATTGTACATAACCCAAGACTTACATTGACTTTATCTGAAATGAGTATTTGGGAAGAGCAGGTAAAGATTATTACAGCCCAGAAACCTCTCCTCTTTGGGAAACAAACCAGTGTGAGATAATATCCTAAAATAGAAAAACAAAACAAAACAGGAGGCAAAATAGGTCTTGGCCTGATGAAGTGTTAGTGGGTCATTAATATTTAATAAGCATATACTTTATGCCAGATAATTGTCTTAAACATCACAGGGAATAAATGTAAAATATCCTTACGCTTTCATGTGTCGTCTTCTTAAACCATCAATCAACACACTCTGAATTGTAGACATTATTTCTGCATGTGTTCAGGGTCGTTAAGTGAGTAAAGAGGCAAAATAGAAAATTGAGCCTTGATCTGACTTCTAATCTAGCACATCTGTTACAGAGTGTTACCTTTCACAGTAATTGTATAGAAGTCCAAACTATGCAATATTGCAAGGTGGGGTTATTAAACATGCAGAGAAAAGCAGGCAAATGATTCTATCTTTTACAGATTTTCTGGTTGAAAAGTTTCAGGGTCAGCTTTGAAGGTAAAATGTAGGAAGGGCATCCTAGATAACATCAGAAGGCAGAAATAGACTTGCTGTGGCTTGAAGAATTCACAGATGTGGAGTGTATTTCTAGAGTAGGACAGAAATGCAATAGATAAATAGTGCATCAAGGGTTATTTATTTGCTATGTCAGGTGAGAAGAGCCACTATTTTTGTGTTTACATGGAAGTAATTTACTTGATAGTTTTAATTATATCATCACAAGGAAACTTGTGGTCCTAGACTGACTTGTTGGTGAAGTTCTGCTAACAACAGAGTGGAATGAGTTGGGCCCATGGCTGGCTGTTAATATATGGAACATAGACTTCCTTTGGACAAAGCAGTGTTCTTCCTGGGCATCAGAGAGAGGTCTCAGATTTGTAGGGTTCCAAGTTCTCTATTAAACTTCTAAATATCTTAAGAGACAGCCTTTTATATATCAGGCTTGGTTCCTTCATTTCTAAACTCTTGTTCTGCTGTACTTTAGATAAGAAAGCAAAGGCAGGTGTTTGCCTATTTAGTTATAAAAGTTCTTTTATTTTGCAGTTGATTGTAGTGAATTATAGTCTAGCTTATAAATGTCATTTCAGCCATAATGAAACCATGCCCTCAGTAACTAGTTAGAATTTAACCATCATTTATGATGCTGCTTTCCCCCCAAAGTTCTGAAGCTTCTCATCAGGGCTGAAGTTTCTACCAACAGGGCAGTAAAAACAATTGCTTCCTCTATGTCCACACTATGAAGGAAAGGGGAAGGCTGAGGTAAGACTTGGGTGAGGACTCCTGAAGAGGAAATCATTTGCTCTCTAGTCATTAGCAAATAATTATAGTTGACATTCGTAAGGCACTTTACAGTTTACAGAATGCTCCTGTGTACATGTGATCATCATAACCCAGCAAGATAAATTATTTTTATCCCCAGTTTGCTGTCAAAAAAGTGATGGTTGAGATATTCAGAATTATAGACCTACCACTTTTCAATTCTGTAATCCTAGATACATTTACCTATAAAAACCTCAGTTTCCTATACAGCAAATATCATTATACCTGGATCTTAGAGTAGAAGTGAGGGGTAAAAGAGATGATAAAAATAGTTAACTTAATAATTAGGGAAAATTCAACAAATAATAAGACCTAGGAATTGAAGTTGAAAAATGAGTGAGGAGTTTAGTAGGACGATGGACAGTACAAAGATAGAATGAAAAGATAAAATTTATTTCTGAGTCTCAGAATTGATTGGATTAGAGTGAGCTGGAGGGGTGGAGGGCAGAGTGGAGTGTATTTCAATAGAGATATGGAGGGGTTGCATTTGTGGATAATAGCTAAGTACAAAGTATGACTGAGAGTAAGTAGCTGCAGTGGTGGACAAGACCATTTAAGAGAGGAGAAAATCAAGAAACCAAAAGGCTAGAGTGCTATGGTTTGAATGCATCCTCCAACAGTTCATGGATTAGATTATTCCCAAATCTATATATTAATGGTGTTTAGGGGTGAGGACTTTGGGAGATAATTAGGACTAGATGAGATCATGAGACTAGAGCCCCTGTGATGGCATTAGTGGTTTTGTAAGAAGAGCAGGAGCAACTTGAACTAGTATGTTTGCTCTATCTCACCATGTGGATGCCCTCTGCCATGTTATGATGCACCAAGAACACCTTTACCAGATGCTGAGCAGGTGCCAGTGCCAGGCTCCTGGACTTCCCAGCCTCAGGACCTTGAGCAGTATAAACTTCTAGTCTTTATAAATTTCCCAGTCTAAGGTATTTCATTAAAGCAACAGAAAACGGTCTAAGACAGGAATTTGGTACCAAGAGTGGAAATGTGTTAGAAAAAGATTGTATGGTTGTGAACAGAATGCTAAGAGAAATTCCAGTGAGGACTCAAAAGCCTCAGAGATAAGTTGTGACCTGATTCTTAGGCCAGAGGCCTGACTCTGGAGGCCCCAATGATAGTTGGCACACTGACATAAGTGATGCAAACATGAGGTTGGGGGGATGGTTGTGTGTATTGGGCCTACTATATTTACCCCCATCCCCCATGAACACACATGCTTTTTTTTTTTTGAAGGGCAATCTGCTTGAGGCCACAATGGTACTGCCTAAGTCAATAGGATGTTCTACATTCCTTAGCAACAACCTGTTTTGTGCAGGAGAAATGTAGGCCCAAAAGATAAAAAGCAGCAGATAAAAAGCACACAAGTTATCTTCAAGTGGGTGTGGTGGGGGGGAGCTTTTGTGATCTTTATACAGATCAAATTCCAAGACTCTAGGAGATAGGATACTTAAAAGCAAAGCCCCCTAACCATAAAACCTGTAAGAAGAAGTTCCAGTAGAGAACTGGTCAGCACAAACTTAGGTGACTCAGTTGCCTTGGCTCTTTATCATTATAATAGCAAAATATCTCCTCCACGGGGTAAGACCACGAGCAGTGTGGACTTGGCAGCAATCCTGCTATAAGTCAAAAGTCAAGAGGTAGACCTGGGGGAACTCTCTGGAAACTTTCCTGCCCCACCTCCTAAACTGGAGGGCAGGAGGGTTGTGCCATCCCTCTCCTCTCTGAGAGGAGAGACTCTCTCCCTCGAGAGTGTCCTCTTTCCCCCTTTGCCTACCCTTCCTAGTAAAATTATGCCTGCTGAAACTGAAGACTTCCAGGCACCACCCCAGGGGTCTGCCACTGAGTGACTTGTCTGAAATCTTTCAGGAAGGTCCTAGGAATCAGTGACAGGGGATATCCATGATCACTTCAGTTCTGTAGATGGCCTTGCTCTGCAATACCAACAAATCAGGTTCAGCCATTTACTCCAAAAATCAAATGGAAAAAGTAATGATGAAAAGCAGGGGAAAAATACCACTTTAATTAATGTAGTATATTGGGAAGGCAAGTGAGATCAAGTGTCTCAGCTCTGTCTTCAGGGCAAACATACTGACATGAACTTTGGGTTTTAAATAGAGTAATAATTGGGACACTGAGCAAGAGATATGCATAATTAAATTGTCTTGGTCAAACTGTAGTCTGGTTGATCATTATCTTGGTTCTGGTTTTACAAGCTAGCTGCACAGAAGCTTGATCACCCAAGGGGGCAATTTCCACTTGTTGCTCAGGATGTTTATCTATCAGACCTGTAGTCTAGGAGCCAATTCAGTTCTCATGCGAGGATGCATCCTGTTTTGTTTTGTTGTTGTCCTCATAGTTGGGGTCGGCAATCTTATCCTGGGGTGATCTGCCTACAAGGCTTTGTGTTCCTGGAAGGTGTAGGGTGATGACTAAAGACTTCCAGGCACCACCCCAGGGGTCTGGAACAGAATGCTGTAAAAGCTGGCAGTTGAATGTTCTTTCAAATCTTAAAAATGCCTTAGTTACTCTTCTCTTGTGTCCTCAGTCTGGAAGATGGACAAGATAGGTTAGGTAAACTTAAGGTTAGTAACCCTGGTGTTTGCATGCCGACTTGCAGACCTGAGCAGGAATCTGACCTAAAGTTTAAAGTAATGAAGGAGGCAAACATAAAATGAAGGCACAGACACCAGGCCTTTATCCTACTTTTAGTTACCTGCTGGGCATCTGCAAGCAAAGTGAAGAGTGCATGCTTTTAGTAAAAGCAGCTTCTAATTCTCTGTTATATACCTAAGTGGTTTTAACCAGAATGTTGATGAAAATGACCATAAAGGCCAATTTGACAAGGTCTCAAGTAGAACTGAGGAAGAAGGCATGGGGAACTGGAATAAAAACCATCTTTGTTATAAATTTACAAAGAATTTGACTGCATTGTGTTCATGAGCTACTGCTGTATGAAATGCACAACTTAAAAAAGATGAACTAGGATATCTGGCCGAAGAAACTTTTAAGCAGCAAAGAATCCAGGCTGTTGCATGGCTTCTTTTAAAGTGTACACGGAAATGAGAGATCAAAGGGATCACTTACAGACAGAATTTATAATTTAAAGGGAAGGAGGGCAGAAATAGTTGGAAAATTCTCAACCTGGCCATGTGGTAGACAACGAGAGAATATTCTCAGGAGAGGAAATCAAGGATGTAGCTTGAGCAACCATTTGCCAAGGAGATTAGTATGGATAGAAGGGACATTAAGAAAATGGGAGAGTCATTGTACCTCTCATGCCTCAGGCTACTGATGACTGGGAGGTTTGAATACTATATGACTGTTATAGTGTAGATTTTTTTTCCTCCTTTGTGAAAATTTTTAAATTTTTATTTCTTTATTTTTCTTGCTCTCTATTTTCCTTTTGTTTACCTGTTTCCTCAGAGTCTCTTTCTCCCTTTTCTCATGCTAACAACCAACTTCTTTTGACTACACTTTTATGCTTCCTATGATCTAGAATTTCTTTATACTCTTTTCTTATCCCATTAACAGTTACATCCTACACCCCTCCCCATCCTCTTTGTCCTCCATTAGAAACTGCAGTCCTCATTGAAAATCTTTTTGTTATACTGTAGATAATAATTGGACTCATCCTCTCTGTTTATTATGACAATATTGTTAACATCTTTATAGGGGCAATTTGGTTTACAGCTACATATTTTCTGTATGGGTGTTGCTAATATTGATCTCCCCCTTAAAGAAGAGGTTTTGGAAAACTGCAGGGTCACTGTAAGCCTTTTGGGTGGAAAGTGCAATACCCCAGATGTGCATTGCTAGAGGGGAAGATACATGAACAACATGAAAAAACAAAGGAAGAAAGTGTTCCAAACAAACCAAGATTCTACACTAATAGAATCCAATGACAGCATGGTAGAAGAAATGTCAGGAAAGGACTTCAGATTACACATGGTTAAAATGATTTGCAAAGCAAAGAATGAGATAAAAGAGCAAATGTAGGCAATGAATGATCATTTCAATAAGCAGTTGAAAGAGCAACTGCAGGAAGCAAAAGATCACTTCAACAAAGAGATGGAGATTCTGAAAAAGAACCAAATGAAATCCTTGAAATGAAGGAAAGAGTAAATCAAATAAAAAACTCAGTGGAAAGCATCACCAACAGACTAGATCACTTGGAAGACAAAACCTCAGACAATGAAGATAAAATGTTGAATTTTGAAAATAAAGTTGCCCAAACAGAGAAGATGGTAAGAAATTATGAATGGAACCTCCAAGAACTATGGGACATCATGAAAAGACCAAATTTAAGAATTATCAGAATTGAGGAAAGCACAAACACAAACCAAAGGAATGAACAACCTATTCAATGAAATAATATCAGAAAATTTCCCAAACCTGAAGAATGAAATGGAAAATCAATTTCATGAGGCTTACAGAACACCAAATGCATAAAATTACAGCAGATCCACACCAAGACACATTATAATGAAAATGCCTAACATCCAAAATAAAGATAGGATTTTAGAGGTTGTGAGAGAAAAGAAACAGATTACATGTAGGGGGAAACCAATATGGATATCAGCAGATTTCCCATCCCAGACCCTAAAAGCTAGAAGGGCCTGGAACAATATATTTCAAGCTCTGAAAGAACATGGTTGCCAACCAAGAATCCTATATCCAGCAAAACTAACCTTCAGATTTGAAGACGAAATAAAAGCCTTCCATGACAAACAAAAGTTAAAAGAATTTACACATAGAAAACCTGCACTACAGAACATTCTCAGCAAAATATTCATGAGGAAGAAACAAAAACAACAATGTAAGTCAGCAAAGGAAGGAACTACCCTAAAGGAAAAGCCAATCAAATGAGAAACCAAGTCAAGTTGAAAACCAAAACTAAGCCAAAATGACTGTGAATACAAATAATATCTCAATAATAACCCTGAACATTAATGGCATAAACTCATTAATCAAAAGACATAGACTGGAAGATTGGATTAAAAAGAAATACCCAACAATATGCTGCCTTCAAGAGACTCATCTCGTAGAAAAGGACATCCACAGACTAAAGGTGAAAGGATGGGAGAAAACCTACCATGCACACAGACTCAGTAAAAAAAAAAATCTGGGGTTTCCATCTCCATATCATATAAAGTGGACTTCAAGCCAAAGTTAGTCAGAAGGAATAAAGAAGGTCACTTCATACTACTTAAGGGAACTATAAATCAAGAAGACATAATGATCATAAATATGTATGCCCCAAACAACGACCCATCCATGTACATCAAACAAATCCTTAATAATTCCAGGAATCAAATATACCACAACAGAATAATTCTGGGTGACTTTAACACACCACTGTCACCACTGGGTAGATCTTCCAAACAAAACCTAACAAAGAAACCATAGAACTCAATGACACAATCAATAACTTAGACTTAACAGACATATACAGAATATCCATCAATGAGCAAATACACTTTCTTCTCAGCAGTACATGAATCCTTCTCTATAATAGACCATATGTTATGCCACAAAGCAGCCATTAGTAAATTCCAAAAAACAAAACTACTACCTTGTATTCTATTGGATCATAATAGAATGAAAACAGAAATCAAAGACAAAATAAAGAACAGAAGCTACTCCAACACCTGGAGACTAAATAATATGCTATTGAATGAAGTATGAATAATAGAAACATCAAGGAGGAGATAAAAAAAATTCTTAGGGGTAAAGGAGAATTACAATATAGCATATCAAAATCTCTGGGACACTATGAAAGCAGTACTAAGAGGAAAATTCATTGCATTGAGCTCATTCAAGAAAAGAATAAAAAGTCAACAAATAAATGACCTAATATTACATCTCAAAGCCCTAGAAAAAGAAGAATAGAACAATACCAAAAGTTGAAGACAGGAAATAATTAAAATTAGAGCTGAAATCAATGAAATTGAAACAAAAGAAACAATTCAAAAAATTGACAAAATAAAAAGTTGGTTCTTTGAAAAAGTAAACAAAATAGGTAAACCCTTAACCACACTAACAAAAAGGAGAGAGAAAACTCAGATTACTAAAATTCATGATGAAAAAGAAAATACGACAGACACCAATGAAATACAAAACATAATGAGAAGCTACATTGAAAATGTATACTCCAACAAAATAGACATCGACAAATTTCTAGAGACATATGATCCTCTCAAACTGAACTAGGAAGACATACATGATTTAAACAGATCAAGCAATGAAATAGAAGAAGTCATCAAAAGCCCACCAACCAAGAAAAGTCCAGGACCAGACAGATTCTCAGCTGAGTTCTACAAGAACTTCAAAGAAGAACTTAAACCAATACTCCTGAAAGTATTTCATGAAATAGAAAAGGAGGGAACCCTTCCAAATTTGTTCTATGAACCTAGTATCACTCTGATACCAAAACCAGACAAAGACACATCTAGGAAAGAAAACTTTTGACCAATATCTCAGATTAATACAGATGCAAAAATCCTTAACACAATTCTGGCAAATCGCTTACAAAAAAACATATTAAGAAGATTAGTGCACCCCGATCAAGTGGGGTTTATCCTAGGGATACAAGGTTGGTTCAACATCCGGAAATCAATAAATGTAACTCATCACATCAATAGACTTAAGAATCATATGATTATTTCAATAGATGCAGAGAAAGCATTTGACAAAATCCAACATCCTTTCATGCTTAAAACACTAGAAAAAATAGGGATGGTAGGAACATAGCTCAACATTGTAAAGGCTATTTATGCTAAGCCCACTTAATGGAGAAAAACTGAAAGCATTCCCTTTAAAAACTCGAACAAGACAGGGAAACCCACTGTCACCACTTCTATTCAACATCATGCTTGAAATACTAGCCCGAGCAATTAGACAGACCACAGAAATTTAAGGACTACAAATAGGAAAAGAAGAACTCAAGCTGTCATGATTTGCCAATGACATGATTGTATATTTAGAGGATCCAAAAAACTCAATCAGGAAACCTAGATCTAATTAATGAATTCAGCAAAATAGCAGGATATAAAGTAAACACACATAAATGTAATACTTTTATATACATAAACAATGAATCATCTGAAAGAGAAATGAGGAAAACAACTCCATTCACAATAGCCTCAACAAAAATAAAATACTTGGGAATCAATCTAACAAAAGAGGTGAATGACCTCTACAATAAGTACTACAGAACATTAAAGAAAGAAATTGAGGAAGACCTTAGAAGATGGAAAGATCTCCCATGTTCTTGGATAGGCAGAATTAATATAATCAAAATGGCCATACTTCCAAAGGTGCTATAGAAATTTAACACAATTCCAATAAAAATCTCAATGACTTTCCTCATAGAAATAGAGAAAGCAATCATGAAATTCATCTGGAAGAACAAAAGACCCAGAATAGCCAAAGTAACCCTGGGCAGGAAGAATGATGCAGGAGGTATCACAATACCAGACCTTAAACTCTACTATAGAGCAATAGTAACAAAAATAGCATGATACTGGCACCAGAATAGAAGGTAGACCAATGATACAGAATAGAAGGCATAGAGAGAAACCCACATAAGTACAGTTATCTCCAACTAGACAAAGGTGCCAAAAACATACAATGGAGAAAAGATAGCCTCTTCAACAAATGGTGCTGGCAAAACTGGAAATCCATATGCACTAAAATGAAATTAAACCCCTATCTCTCACCCTATATAAAACTCAACTCAAAATGGATCATGGATTTAGGAATTAAATCTGAGACCCTTCACCAAATAGAAGAAATAGTAGGCTCGAATTTTCTTTACGTTGGCTTAGGACCAGACTTTCTCAACATGACCCCCAGAGTGCAAGAAATAAAAGAATAAATAAATGGGCGGATTCAAACTAAAAAGCTTTTTCTCAGCAAAAGAAACAATCAATAATGTGAAAAGAGAGCCTACAGAGTAGGAAAAAGTCTTTTCTACACACACTTCAGACAGAGCACTGATCTCCAAAGTTTATAAAGAACTTAAAAACTTTACACCAAAAATACAAGAACCCAATCAATAAATGGGGTAAGGAACTTGGCACACACTTCACAGAAGATGGTATACAAGTGATCAATAAATATATGAAAAAATGCTCATCATCTCTAGTAATTGGAGAAATGCAAATTAAAACCACCCTAAGATTTCTTCTAACTCCAATTAGAATGGCTATTATCAGGAACACAAGCAATAATAAGTGTTGGCATGGATATGGGGGAAAAGGCACACTCATACATTGCTGGTGGAGTTGCAAATTGGTGCAGCCACTCTGGAAAGCAGTATGGAGATCCCTCAGAAAACTGGGAATGGACCACCATTTGACCCAGCTATCCCACTCCTTGGCCTATACCCAAAGGACTTAAAATTAGATTACTACAGTGATGCAGCCACATCAATGTTCAGAGCTCCTCAATTCACAATAGCTAGATCATGGAATCAACCTAGATGCACTTCAATTGATGAATGGATAAAGAAACTGTGGTATATATACACAACGGAATATTACCCAGCCATACAGAAGAATAAAATTATGTCATTTGCTGGTAAATGGGTGAAGTTGGAGAATATCATGCTAAGTGAAATAAGCCAAGCCCCAAAAACCAAAGGTCAAATGCTTTCTCTGGTAAGTGGGTGATGACACATAACAGCGGTGGGTGGGGTGGGGGGGAAAGTTTGTGGAGGGGACAAGAGAAGAATGGAGGAACTTCAGATGGTGTATAGGAAAATGGGATGGTAGGGGGTGGGGAAGGAAAGATAGTACACTGAGACTGACAGTATTACCCTATGTATATGTAAGATTACATTAATCAGTGAATCTACATTGTGTACAACCATAGAAATGAAAAGTTGTACCCCATTTGTAAAAAAAAGAAAAAAGAAAAAAGAAAGAAAAGAAAAAAAAGAAAAGAAAATGGGAGAAAGAATCTGAAGGCAATTCAGATTGTGGAGGCTATACTTTTCATCACAGACCCAAGAGCTCTAGGAAGGAAGATTGGTTTGCGGGACTTGACCTGGAGCACCCACCATGAGCTTGCTGCCTGAGACCACCTCAAGTCTCTGTTCCCTGACTTTCAGTAAGGTGTTCCTTCTCACTCCAGCTATGACTCAAGCAGCCTCAAGAGTGACTGAACCTGCTATTCTGGAGAGCACAAACCATAATCCTTGGTGGGATCTATGTGATATTAATTCTGCATGCCCACAGAATTAGCTGTAGGGGTGTGGCTTCCTCTTATCTGGATTTCAAAGGCTAACATGGATGAACTGGGAATCCAGGCAGAGACATAAATTTTAAGTTTATACCTTACTCAGTCTCAGGCATCTTGTTATACCAACAGAAAACAGACTGAGAAATAGGAATAGTGTTCAAAATATTTAACTACCAGTTCTAGCCTGGGCATGGATTCATTAAACAGATGTAGCCTGTAGCAGTGGTGTAGGGTCCTTGGAGACATCATGGCATACAAGATAATTCTTTTTAGTTTTGTTTTCTGTATTGTGGACAAGTCTGCTGAATCCCATAGAAAGACCAGAGCATTGGGGAATGACACTTTTGTGAATTGACAGCAGCTATGAAAATGTTTC
Source organism: Glaucomys volans (assembly GCA_020662805.1). Lineage (NCBI taxonomy): Eukaryota > Metazoa > Chordata > Mammalia > Rodentia > Sciuridae > Glaucomys > Glaucomys volans. The sequence goes on from JAJEJO010049222.1 coordinate 195,044, forward strand.
AGTGTTTTAGCAATGAATGAAATTGTAGTTGTGCATTTTTATATGCTAGAGATGAATTGTCAACATGAATGTCAAAGTCACCAGGAATGAGGATGGGGTTATGGAGAGTGGGATAGTAAGCCAGTTGATGGAATCTCTAATGAAAGGCGAATGACGAGGAATATGGTCATTGGCAATGACAAGGAAGGGTAGTGTGTGGAATGGTTTGGATGGCATGTGCTTCAACGTAGCTAAACCTTATTTAGGAAGAAGGAGAGAAATGGTACGTAATGTGGTAATAAGAAGCAAAATGCAGGTCAACTTGACATCTGCAAAACAATTAATGTAATAGAACATATTAATACAATGTAAATGAAAACCACATGATCATATTAATAGATGCAGAAAAAACATGTTATTAATAGATGCAGAAAAAACATGTGACAAACCTCAACAGCCTTTCACAGCAGCACTCAACAAACTAGGAAGATGGGCGAACTTCTTCAACTTAACAAAAGGGATCTATGAAAAACCCCTAGTTAACATCAAACTTAGTGGTGAAAGTTTTAACCCTTTCCCCCTAAAACAAGAAACAAGACAAAGATGTCCACTTTTGCCACATCTGTTCAACATTATCTCACAGGTTCTGACCAGCGCAATTGAGCAAGAAAAAGAAATAAAAGGAATCCATAAAGGACAAGAAGAAGTAAAAGTATGCCCATTTGCATATGGTATGATCATATGCATAGAAAACCCTAAAAAAATCTACAATTTAAAATTTTTATTTCTCATGTTTTTCTAAATCTTGAAGCAAAATTGGTAAATACATTTTCTCAAAGGACCGATGTTCTCAACACATTTGATAAAAAATAGTTCTGTGGTGGTCATTCGGGGATGGGGCTGGAAATGTGGGTAAGTAGTAAGGATGGAGAGAATGATGAAAGAGAAACCAAAGTTTGACTGCTTGAAAACGGGCAGTTTTACTTACAAAGAGTAGCTTTAAATGTGAGAGAGCATTGTACCTGCAGGTGTACAGAGCTCTGGGGTAGGAGAAACCACGAGTGCTTGAGAAACAGTAAGAAGACCAGTGCAATTGGAGGGGAGAGAGAGAGAGATGGAGAGAGAGAAAGGAAGGAGAAATAAGGTCACAAGCCCATGAAAGTCAAATTTTGTGGGCCTTTTAAATAAAGGGAGGAGTTTTCACTTCAAATGTGGTTAGAAGTCATAATATTGTTTCCTTCCTTCCTTCCTTCCTTCCTTCCTTCCTTCCTTCCTTCCTTCCTTCCTT
>JAJEJO010049222.1:196320-223083 GCA_020662805.1 Glaucomys volans
CTTCCTTCCTTCCTTCCTTCCTTCCTTCCTTCCTTCCTTCCTTCCTTTCTTCCTTCCTTCCTTCCTTCCTTCCTTCCTCCCCTCCTTCCTCCCTTCCTTTCTCTCTCTCTCTCTCTCTCTCTCTCTCTTTTTTCTTTTCAGCACCAGGGATTGAACCCAGGGGTGCTTTACCACTGAGTCACATCCCCAGTTCTTTTTATTTTATATTTTGAGACAGGGTCTCACTAAATTTGCCTAGTACCTTGTTAAGTTCCTGAGGCTGGCCTCAAATTTGCTACTCTCCTGCCTCAGCCTCTGGAGTTGCTAGAATTACAGGCATGTGCCAATGTGCCTGGCAATTTTTTTTCTTTAACCTGTATGTTCTATGATTTTTCTAAAAAGTTGATTTGGCTGGCCTCTTGGTAGAGAATAGGCTTTGAGGGACAGTAATGAAAGGAGTGATATGAGTTAAAAGGTCATTGCCTTGTTGCAGTGGGGCTAATATTCACTCAGCATTCATTCCAGATGAGAAATCCAGTGTTCATTTTTATCTGTTGGAATCTATTTTGATTGGCCTGTACTCATGCCCTGAGTCCAGGTCGGAAAAATAATGGTTTAAATTAGATTGATAGAGGAAAGATCATGATGTCCAGGACACATATGAAGATAAAGCCAATGGAATTTGCTCATGTATTGAATACGTACTAGGAGAAAGTGGGGGAAAAGGAAATCAAAGCTGACTCTCAGGTTTTAGATAGATATGGTGCAATTAACTTAAATCATGAGTTCAATTTGAACACTTTGAGCTTAAGATACCAATTAGACATCCAAGAAGTGTCAACTCACTAAGTATATGGGTTTGGAGTTTTCAGTAAAGATCCTGGCTAGAGATACAAATTTGGGACTCATGGGAATAGAGGCATATTTAGAGTCAAGGATTGGATGGGATAACCAGTGGAAGGGGTTAAATAGAGTAAAGAAGTACTGGGAAAATTTAGGTAGAACTGGCTATTGGTATTAGATGAGTCCATTTCTCAGATGAAAGAGTGTTAAATAAAGTTACAGCTCTTGGGAATTATAAAATTATAGATGGTAGTTTTAAACTTGAACATATGAGAACACCCTTCATGATTTCCTTTCTATCCCTAGATAAGTCAGAGGACTCATTTAGAGCTCATTTTTCAGATCCTCTTTACATGGTTTACTCTAGTTGCAAAATTACTGTTGAAAAACTGTCCAAAAAGTATTTGGTTTCTGACATTATTTTACCTTGGCATGTGTTTTCTTTGCTCCTCATTCAATTCTGTGCGCAGCCCTGCCTCCCTGAACTGAACAAGAGTCAGAGTCCTGGACATATGGGTAATGCAAATCAAGATGTTCCAATACTTTTATCCAAGGGGCAGGAAAGAGGACGGGAACAACATGCGAGGTTGCATTTTGAGTGAAAGCCCTGCTTTCCCCAGCAGAATTCACACAACTAGGGTATATGTGGAATAGCCTTCCAGGATTCTTACTGCAGGAGGGTCTGCAGTGGTTGGCAGGCATGCGGGAAAGCTTCTGCCAATAATTTCCTTAATCTCCTAAGGGATGGGAGATTGAGTATGAATTGCTCTTTGAATTTGTCTCTCAGAAATGCAGATAATGAAAGGAGTGGTTGTAAGATGCAGACAATATACCATTTACAGTTTCTATGTCTTCATTTGTATCCCAGTCCTTAGACTATAATTAATAGGTCCACTTCAGAGAGTTTCTCTTAGGAACATAAAAAAGGGGACAAAGGTACAATGATGTTCTTATTATTTCTTCCCTTATTTAAAGAGCCACTAAGTTCTGTGAATTCTGCCTCCTAACTCTTAAATTTCAGCCACTTGAGGGAGAACCAGAGGCTCCACATGAGGTACATGCATATACTGATTAAGCTCTATACTAGAATCCTTTTTTTCTTTGACAGAAATGACTTGTTAGTTCTATTTGTCCCAGAGGTAATTTCTATTTGATATATTAAACACTTACCAATATTTTAGAAATGCACTTCAAAATAAAGTATGCTTTTTCTGGAAAACAGACTTTTAAACTCACATCTTTTTTATTTTATTTTATTTTATTTTATTTTATTTTATTTTATTTTATTTTATTTTATATTTTATTTATTTTTTAGTTGTAGATGGACACAGTATGTTTATTTTATTTATCTGTTTTTATGTGGTGCTGAGGATTGAATCCAGTGCCTCATGCTAGGCAAGTGCTCTACCACTGAGCCACAACCCCAGTCCCATATATCACATCTTTAAAAATTACAAAATATTTCTCTTTCCCATCCACTTTCATTCTCCTATTCATTTTATATAATTTATTTTATATTTAAAATTGAAAGTTCATAATAAGAATATAAGACAAATGAACAATGTTGTTTCAACTTTTAATAAATTTAAATTAAAACTTTTAAATTTATTTATATGAAATTTAAATTTAACTTAAAAAAGTACCATAGAAAAAGAATATCTTACCAATGTTTAGGCTTAAGGGTAGAAACACAATGGTGCATGTTAAGTGTTTTATTAAAGGGATCAAATGGGTCAGTCTACACATTGGGTTATGAGCTTATTGTTGCTCCCCCCAGAATTTCTTGTAATTAATTTATTACAATTACAAGAAATTAATTTCTTTAATCGAATGTGTAAAAACATCATTCTGACAAAAAAGAGGCCAACACATAGTTCCAGCACACAAAAGAGCAATGGCATCATTCAAAATAGTATGTATGCCAAGAGAATCATGGGCAGTAGACTTGGGAGGAGTTCGGCTGACTGGGACTGGCAGACTCTGAGTGTATTAATTGGCTTGGCATCCTCTGGTTGAATGAAAACATTGTTTTGGTACAGCAAAGACACTCATCACCATGGGTCTCAAAGAGGTCCCTATTCTAGTGGTCAAGTAGCTGTATCCCGTCCCAATCCCCAGGATGTCACTGCTAGCACACCTGAAAAGTATTCCTTTGAATGGGTTAGGGCAGGTTCTTGCTAATCTGTGTCTTTGCTTTCTAGCAACCAAGAAGTCAACTACAGCCAGGCTTATCAACTTTTTATGTGCCTCCAGGCTAAGTGGATGAAGCAGTCTACATTCAGTACCATCTTCAATCAGTAACCAGTTCCCACTTTGAAGTACATTTTGGACTCTCATGTTTCCTTCTTTTATTTTTTTTAACCATGAGAACTCTACACTTTCAAAACTTTTAAGTTAGACAAACAGGCTTGTACTCTGTCTGCTTACACTCCTCCATCTCAGTCCCTATTTCTCAATCTTCACTTTATTTTCTTGCCAGAGACAATAAAGTAAGCAATCTCACATTTGAACTTTCTGTTATCCAGACCCAAGAATTTATTTTCAAGTGGTGATTTTCTTACATGACTGAGTTAGTCATTAAGGTATTTTAACCCCTATTTTTTTTCTCATTGTCTTCAAACCAAACACAACTCAAATCTTCCTTGGGAGGACACATTTACTGCTTTGGCATGTTATGCAGGACTGCCTCACTCCTGGTTCTTGAGGTCATAGATGAAGGGGTCCAGCAGGATTGTGGTCACCCTGCACTAGATGGGGACCACTTACTACAACACGGAGCCTCAGAGAAGGTTCATGCACCAAAATAAGGCTTTTCCATAGTACAGAATCACCTCAGCCAGGTGGGAGGAACAGGTAGAGAATATTTTGCCTTCATCTTTGGAAGAAAGGATGGCCAGAGTGGCAGAGATGGTTCTAGACTAAGAAAAGAGATTCAAGAGAAGAGTCACAAATCCTACAAAATACACATGACCTAGAAGAAGGGCCTCCTTGGAAGTAAAATCAGTGCAGAGCAAGAGAAAAGGAAAGAAGGAAAAGAATGGAAAGCAACTCACAGCAGGAGAAAGAAACTCACAGTTGAAGGCAGGGATGACATTGGGGAAACTGAAATAAAAGTCATAAAATGAAAAGATAGTTTGGCAAAGAGTTTAGGGAGCCCATTGCCCATACTGCAATCACCATCCAGACACAGAGAGGACTATTCATAACCACCTGTAGAGCCGAGGGTAGCATAGCAGTCATGGCCATGGCAGAGAGTAAGCAGGTCTCCATGCTTCCAGAGACAGTGAGAAAGACACTGGGTCACACAACTCCACATAGAGATTGTTTTCCTTAGTGTTAATAAATTCAGCAACATTGGGCCTGGTGACTAAAGAAAGATGGGGATCTAGAAATGAAAGGCAACTCAAGAAGAAGCACATGGGTGTTTCAAGGTGAGAATCAGTCCTGCACACCAGAATCATCATCAAGTTCCCCATGCACATCAGCAGTAAATCACCAGAAACAGCACAAAAAGCAAAGTCTAAAGCTGCTGACTTCTGTACAATTCCATGAGGACAAATTCAGTAATGATGGTGAGATTTTCCATGATTAGAGATACTTATCCCAAAAAGAAATATTATGTAGATGAGTCATTTCAGATGAATAGGACTATTTCTCCCATGAAAAATGTGACTTTCCTCTTAAAGTATAAATGAACTGTGAAGCCAAGGAGTTTTCATCTGGGTCACTTTTATCACCTCCATCATAACTTCATTTCTGGAGGAATGCAGAATTCCAAAGTCCCTCCTCCCTGACTGCTTCCTTAATGCCCATTTACTTTTTCAGCAAATAAGCATCCTAGTATTGGGCTCTGTACTAAGCCCTGATGATGAACAGTTGAATGAGACACGATTCCCAAAAGATTTATAATTTAACTGGGGCAGGTGGATATGCAAAGAAACAAAATAAAGGTTATAATAACCTAAGGCACAGGATACAGTGGTGGCACTGATGTGAACTGGTTATCCCTAAATGACCTGGTAAACCTTCAGAAGAGATGTGAAGCTGAAGCTCATGCTGACTGATAGTTATCCCACTAGGTAGACAACGTGGAAGGCATTGCAAATGATGTGATCATATGTAGAGGGGCATGAAATAATTGTTCTCTGAGAAACTTCATCCATCTGGTGTGGGTGAACATGGAGTGATGCAAGGAAGCATGCACTGCCAAGTATAGGAGTGACAGGATAAAAACAGTAGTTTAGAAATGTTTTCCTTGGATATGCAAAAGATGAGCAATGGAGCATCTTCAAGGCAATGAGTTCATTCATTCAGTAAATATTAATTGACCACCTATTGTGTGTCAGATACAGTTCTAAACTCTGAGCACACACCACTGAAATGGCAGACTAGAATCTTAGTCCTGACAGAGCTTCCATTGAAGTTGGAAAATATATATATAACAGGCATAATAAAGAACTCTGATGTTAGAAGGTGCTATGTGCTATAAAAAATTGTTGATCAGGAAAAGGGAGATTGTTACTGTGGGGGTAGAGTAAGGCAGTGAATTTTGCAATTTAAAATAAAATGGTCAGAAAAGGACTGAAACTGTATCACTTGAACAAAGATTTGAAGGAGATGAGGTCATGATCCACGAGAACATCTGATCTGTGTGAGGAGAATTCAGATTGTAGCATATTCCTGGCCAGAGACAGTGATGGGCCAACACAGGCTGCAGCAGTGAGGACCAACCAGAGGAGACAGGTTTGAAAAGTGTATTTGAGTTGAATTCTAAAGGATGTTATCACCAATTGTGTATTTAAAATGACAGGGAGGTGAATAAAAAATGATCCCCATTTTTCTGTTTCTGGCGAGGGGAAGATGGTAAGCTCAGGTTTGCATTCATCGTGTTTGTTGAGCCTGTGGATAGTGAGGAGATATCCAGGAGGCACTGGGAGAGAGAGAGACTTGAAATTCAGGAGAGATATTTGGGCTGACTGTGTGAGTTAGAGAGTCGTTAAGAAACTTACCCAGAGACAGCCCACTTGTGAGAGAAATGCTCTAGGATAGAGTTCCATATGTCAGGAAAGTTTGGTGGGAAAGAGGAAGAGAAACCCACAAAGGATCCCCATATGCATTCATCATGTCCAACAAAAACCAAGTCTCTCTGAGCTGAAGGGTGCATTGGAGGCCACGGAACCCAAGGCCCTCTGAGGCCCAAAGGGGGAAGTGGCCAGTGACTCCCCTTACCAGCTCCATCACTCACCAATACATCCACCTATCTGTTCCCCTTTCCTACCGATGCTGTCTCATCTCAAGGGCTTCTTGAGGAAGGCTTTATGATCCATCCTGTACACCGTGATTTTCTAAGTATGTAAGAGAGTATCTCACTCAGCCTGTCCCCATTCCCTGTGGTTGACCACTGTCTTACTGCCTTGCTTTGTCTTCATAGTAGTTTCTAGCCCTTGACATTTTATGACATATTCATATCTAATTACACTTCAGTGCAAGCACAAAGATTTGCTTTGATAATTGCTATGTCCCTAGCACTTAGAAAAACACCTAGAATGTAGAAAGGTCTGGTATATATTTGTCGGATGACTAAATGCCTGAATGGATTTGCTCCGTGTCTGTCTGTTTTGAGCAAGATCCATGGGGGCAGGAACTAGGTCTGTAGTTTTCATCATTTTATCATCAGAGCCTAGTATAATGCCTGTCATTTAGTAGGTGCTTAGTAAAAGTTTATATAGTCAGTGAATGAAAACATCACAAAACTAAGTTTTGAACTATTTTATTCTACTTTAATGCACCACATATAGGCAATTGTAAAAATATTTTTGATTATTAAAAAGTGAAAAATGAATGTATGAATGAATGAATGCACAATCTACAGGCAATCCCATTAATGAGACACTGAGTAGTCCTGGTAGTAACACATGTACTAAAGGCCTGTTCCAAGGAGGGGGCCATTTGAGGTCTTTGGTGCTCTCTTGAATGGATGGTTGACAAGCTATATAAAGCATCAGAGGACCTTGACATGATTCTTAGCTTTGCTACTGATCAGGCTGTCTGACTTTGGGCAAGGAGGCAAATCTGAACTTGATTCTTCATTTTCTCTTCTGGGTTATCTTCCAGGGTTTTCATGACATTAGTTTCAAAGTCTTGCATCACTTAGTTCACCACAGAGAGGGTCTTTACATAGTTGGAAAAAGTAGAAATTGTAACATGATCTAAATGGAGTAAAAATGACTGCAAACACATACTTTATTAGAGTATTAACTTTGTATTTCTGACAAGAGACAAATTAGCTAATGGTTGATTCTTTGGGATTTAGTCTAAACATGCTGCTGGGCAAACAATGGTTTCTCCCATCCCCAATTGTCTCCTCAGTGTTTTCATGTCTCCCTCTTTCAATATATTTCTACAGAATTTCCCCTTTGGGATTTATCATATAGCACTGAATGACTCCAGAAAATTAATTGGTGGCCCCTTTTGGGCAAAGGTTGTATGATTTATAGTTGCCACAATTGCTGGAGCAAAACCAAAATGGTAGCATGAATAAACTAAAATCCTATGCATGGACTATCAGCATAATGAAAAATTTCCACTCTACTTAGATCAAAGATTCACAGACAAAAACCAGATGCTGATGTTGTTCTACACTTATTTATATGGAAATGAACTAATTTGTAGTCTCACCAGCAATGTATGAGCATTCCTTTTCCCCCACATCCTTGCCAACATTTGTTGTTACTTGTATTCTTGATAAAACAATAGAAAATTTAAAATCTCTCTTTTAGAAATTTATCCTAACAAATGATTCAAAATAAGAGAAAAATCTATATGTTAAAAATGATATTCAGAATTATCAAGACAGTTACACTAAACCAGGCATGGTGGCGCACGCCTGTAACCCAAGTGACCTGGGAGGCTGAGTCAGGAGGATCGCGAGTTCAAAGCCAGCCTCAGCAACTTAGCGAGGCCCTAAGCAACTCAGTGAGACCCTGTCTCTAAATAAAATACAAAATAGGGCTGGGGATGTGGCTCAGTGGCTGAGTGCCCCTGAGTTCAATCCCCAGTTCCAAAAAAAAAAAAAAAAAGACAGTTACACTAAGATAACCAAAAACTGTAACAACTGGAGAATAACTACTACATTTTGGAAGAAACATGACAATATTTTATGATTAAAATGATAATAACAGAGGAGAGATAGAAACAGAACCTATTCTCATTGTACTATCTAGTAAATATATATAAACACAAATAGTTTAAGTTGATAAAATTATATAAAAATGTGCTCACAATGGGGGCCTATATAAGCAAAATAAAAAATAAACAGCTGAGTTGTTAAAGCAGTAACACAGTAGACAGTTTTTAAATTTTATATTCATTAAAAATATGGTTTTATATTTTCAATAAAAATACCTTTCTGGAGTAAGTAATATAAAATTTACATACTTATTTTTTGCATCAAACTCAGCAATTAAGTAAGCCCAATTCCAATAAAGAATATGCACCTCTTTCTTTTTCTTTTATTAATTTAAGTTTGATCCATTGAACACAAATGGAGTACAGCTATTGTTTCTCTGGTTGTACACAATGTAGAGTCACACCATCTGAGCGTTCATACATGTACACAGGGCAATGATGTCTGTCTCATTCTGTTATTATTCTTACCCCCCACCCCGACCCCACCCCTCCCTTCCCTCTATGCTATCTATCCTTCCTCCATTCTTACCTCCCTTCCACCCCTCATTATGCATCATCATTCACTTATCAGAGAGATCATTCAGCCTTTGGATTTTGGGGATTGGCTAATCTCACTTAGCATGACAGTCTCCAACATCATCCATTTACCTGCAAATGCCATAATTTTATTCTTCTTTATGGCTGAGTAATACTCCATTGTGTATATATACACCACAGTTTCTTTATCCATTCATTTGTTGAAGGGTATCTAGGTTGGTTCCACAATCTAGCTATTGTGAATTGAGCAGCTATGAACATTGATGTGGCTGCATCACTGTAGCAATCTGATTTTAAGTCCTTTGGGTATAAGCCAAGGAGTGGGATAGCTGGGTCAAATGGTGGATCCATTCCAAGTTTTCTAAGGAATCTCCACACTGCTTTCCAGAGTGGCTGCACCAACTTGCACTCCCACCAGCAATGTATGAGTGTACTCTTTTCCCCACATCCTCGCCAACACCTGTTGTTTCCTGTGTTCTTAATAAAAGACATTCTAATTGGGGTAAGATGAAATCTTAAGGTGGTTTTGATTTGCATTTCTCTTATAACTAGGGATGTTGAACATTTTTTCATAAATCTGTTGATTGCTTGTAGATCTTCCTCTGTAAAGTGTCTGTTCATTTCCTTGGCCCATTTATTGAATGCGTTATTAGTGTTCTTGGTGTAAAGATTTTTGAGTACTTGGTCGATTCTGGAGATTAGTGCTCTATCTGAAGTGTGTGTGGCAAAGATTTTCTCCCACTCTGAAGGCTCTCTCTTCACATTACTGATTGTTTCCTTTGCTGAGAAAAAGCTTTTTAGTTTGACTCTATCCCAATCATTGATTTATGCTTTTATTTCTTGCGCTTTGGGAGTCATGTTAAGGAAATCTGGTCCTAGGCCAGCATGATGGAGATTTGGACCTATTTTCTCTTCTATTATGTGCAGGGTCTCTGGTCTAATTCCTAGGTCCTTGATCCATTTTGAGTTGAGTTTTGTACAAGGTGAGAGATATGGGTTTAGTTTCATTTTGCTGCGTATGGATTTCCAGTTTTCCTAGCACATTTGTTGAAGAAGCTATCTTTTCTCCATTGTATGTTTTTGGCTCCTTTGTCAAGGATGAGATACCTGCATTTATGTGGGTTTGGCTCTGTGTCTCTATTCTGTACCATTGATCTACCTGTCTATTTTGGTGCCAATACCATGCTGTTTTTGTTACTATTGCTCTATAATATAGTTGAAGGTTTGGTATTGTGATACCCTCTGCTTTGCTCTTCTTGCTAAGAATTGCTTTAGCTCTTCTGGGTCTCTTATTCCTCCAAATGAATTTCATGATTGCTTGCTCTATTTCTATGAGGCCCGTCATTGGGATTTTAATTGGAATTGCATTGAATTTGTATAGCACTTTGGGTAGTATGGCCATTTTGACAATATTAATTCTGCCTATCCAAGAACATGGGAGATCTTCCCATCTTCTCAGACTTTCTTTCCTTAGTGTTCTGTAGTTCTCATTGTAGAGGTCTTTCTCCTCATTTGTTAGATTGATTCCCAAGTATTTTATTTTTTTTTTTGAGGCTATTGTGAATGGGGTAGTTTTGCTAATTTCTCTCTCAGAGGATGCATCACATACCAATAAAAATGCATTAGATTTATGAGCATTAATTATATATCCTGCTACTTTACTGAATTCATTTATGAGTTCCAGAAGTTTTCTGGTGGAATTTTTAGGCTCTTCTAAATAGAGAATCATGTCATCAGCAAACAGGGATAGTTTGAGCTCTTCTTTTTCTATTCATATCCCTCTAATTTCTTTGGTCTGTCTAATTGCTCTGGCTAGAGTTTCAAGGACAATGTTGAATAGAAGTGGAGAAAGAGGGTATCCCTGCCTTGTTCCAGTTCTCAGGGGTAATGCTTTCAATTTCTCTCCATTTAGAATGATGTTAGCTGTGGGCTTAGCATAGATAGCCTTTACAATGTTAAGGAAATTTCCTACTATCCCTATTTTTTCTAGCGTTTTGAGCATGATGGGGTGCTGTATTTTATCAAATGTTTTCTCTGCATCTATTGAAATAATCATGTGGTTCTTGACTTTAAGTCTGTTGATGTGGTGAATTACATTTATTGATTTCCAGATGTTGAAACACTCTTGCATCCCCGGGATGAAACCCCCTTGATCATGGTGCACTATCTTTTAAATGTGATTTTGTATGCGATTTGCTAAAATTTTGTTAAGAATTTTTGCATCTATGTTCATTAGGGATATTGGTCTGAAATTTTCTTTCCTCGATGTGTCCTTCTCTGGTTTTGGTATCAGGGTGATATTAGCTTCATAGAATGAGTTTGGAAAGGTTCCCTCCTCCTCTATTTCATGAAATACTTTGAGGAATATTGGAATGAGCTCTTCTTTGAAGGTCTTGTAGAACTCGGCTGTGAATCCATCTGGTCCTGGACTTTTCTTTGTTGGTAGGCTTTTGATGACTTCTTCTATTTCATTGCTTGAAATTGATCTATTTAAGTTGTGTATGTCCTCCAGATTCAGTTTGGGTGGCTCATATGCCTCCAGGAACCTGTTGATGTCTTCCAGGTTTTCTATTTTGTTGGAGTATAAATTTTCAAAATAGGTTCTAATTATGTTTTGTATTTCATTAGAGTCTGTTGCGATATTTCCTTTTTCATCACGAATTTTAGTAATTTGAATTTTCTCTCTTCTTCTCTTTGTTAGTGTTGCTAAGGGTTTATCAATTTTGTTTATTTTTTCAAAGAACCAACTTTTTGTTTTGTCAATTTCTTGAATTGTTTCTTTTGTTTCAATTTCATTGATTTCTACTTTGATTTTAATTATTTCCTGTCTTCTACTACTTTTGGTGATGATCTGTTCCTCTTTTTCTAGGACTTTGGGCTGTAATGTGAGGTCATTTATTGTTGACTTTTCATTCTTTTATTGAATGCATTCCATGCAATGAATTTTCCTCTTAGCACTGCTTTCATAGTATCCCAGAGATTTTAGTATGTTGTATCTTTATTCTCATTGACCTCTAAAAATTTTTTCATTTCCCCCCTAATGTCTTCTGTTATCCATGTTTCATTCAATAGCATATTATTTAATCTCCAGGTCTTGGACTATTTTCTGTTTTTAACTTTATCATTGATTTCTAATTTCATTCCATTATGATCTGATAGAATACAAGGTAATATCTCTATGTTTTTGTACTTGCTAAGAGTAGCTTTGTGGCATAACATATGGTCTATGTTAGAGTAGGATCCACGAGTTGCTGAGAAGAAAGTGTAATCACTTTTTGATGGATGGAGTATTCTATATATATCTGTTAAGTTTAATTTAGATATTGTATTATTGAGTTCTATGGTTTCTTTGTTCAATTTTTGCTTGGAAGATCTGTCCAATGAAGAGAGGGGTGTGTTAAATTCACCCAGTATTATTGTGTTTTGGTCTATTTGGTTCCTGGAATTGAGAAGGATCTGATTGACGTACATGGATGTGCCATTGTTTGGTGCATAAATATTTATGATTGTTATGTCCTGTTGATTTATGCTACCTTTAAGCAATATGAAATGTCCTTCTTTATCCCTTCTGACTATCTTTGGTTTGAAGTCTGCTTTGTCTGAAATGAGAATGGAAACCCCAGCTTTTTTACTCAGTCCGTGTGCATGGTATGCTTTTTCCCAACCTTTCACTTTTAGTCTGTGGGCATGTTTTTCTATGAGATGAGTCTCTTGAAGGCACATATTGTTGGGTCTTTCTTTTTAATCCAATCTGCCAGTCTATGTCTTTTGATTGATGAGTTTAGGCCATTAGCATTTAGGGTTATGATTGAGATATGACTTGTATTCCTGGTCATTTTGACTTATTTTTGGCTTTTCACCCAACTAGATTTCTCCTTTAATTGGCTGTTCCTTTAGGGCAATTCCTCCCTTTGTTGACTTACATTGTTGTTCTTCATTTCTTCCTCTTGAAATACCATGCCAAGAATTTTCTGTAGGGCAGGCTTTCTATTTGTGAATTCGTTTAGCTTGTGTTTATCATGGAAGGATTTTATTTCATCTTCAAATCTGAAGGTAAGTTTTGCTGGGTATAAGATTCCTGGTTGGCATCCATTTTCTTTCAGTGCTTGAAATATGTTGTTCCAGGCCCTTCTTGCTTTTAGGGTCTGGGCTGAGAAGTCTGCCAATATTCATATTGGTTTCCCCCATATGTAATCTGATGTTTTTCTCTTGCAGCTTTTAAAGTTCTATCTTTGTTTTGTATGTTAGGTATTTTCATTATAATGTGCCTGGGTGTGGATCTGTTGTGATTTTGTGCATTTGGTATTCTGTAAGCCTTTTGAATTTGATTTTCCATTTCATTCAACAGACTTGGGAAATTTTCTGATATTATTTCATTGAACAGATTATTCATTCCTTTGGTTTGTATCGCTGAGCCTTCCTCAATCCCAATAACTCTTAAATTTGGTCTTTTCATGATGTCCCATAATTCTGGGAGGTTCTGTTCATGATTCCTTACCATCTTCTCTGTTTGGTTTAGTTTCTTTTCAAGATTAAATATTTTGTCTTCATTGTCTGAGGTTCTGTCTTCCAATTGATCAAGCCTGGTGGTTAAGCTTTCTATTGAGTTTTTAGTTTGGTTTATTGTAACCTTCATTTCAAGGATTTCTGTTTGTTTGTTTTTTTTTCAGAATCTCTATCTCTTTATTGAAAAGATCTTTTGTTTCCTGCAGGTGCTCTTTTAGCATTGCCTGCATTTGCTCTCTTGACTCTTCGTTTGCTTCTTGGATCATTTTAATTATGTACATTCTGAACTCCCTTTCTGACATTGCTTCTGCCATTGTGTCATTGACATTTTTTGGTATACTATCTGGGTTTGTTTGGGACATTTTATTCCCATGTTTTCTCATGTGCTAGTGTATCTTCCCCTCTAGTAGTGCAAATCCTAGGTATTGCAGTTTCCCCTTAAAGACTTATAGGGTTCCTGCCAATTTCCAAAACCTCCCCTTGATGTGAGAGATCAATATTAGCAGCACACCTTATAAACAATACGCGTTGTTAATCTAAATAGTCCCTAATGAGATATTAACAGTGTTGTCCTAATAAACAGAGATGAGTTCAAATTATTATCTACAGCATAACCAATAAGTTTGCAATAAGGACTGCAATCTAATGTTGGACAGAGAAGATGAGGAGGGGTATAGGACTTAACATTAATGAGATAAGAAGTGAGACTATAGATATACTATGTCGTAGGAATAGTGGAGGTGGAATTAAAAGAAATAGGTTGTTAGCATGAGAAAAAAGGAGATTCTCCAAGGAAACAGATGTATAAGAGGAAGATAGAATGATAAGAATATTCGTAAAAGAAAAAGGTAGGAATATAGTGGGTATATTAGGAATAATTGTGATAATACAAGTAATTTAAAAATGTTCTGCAATAAAATTACACTGTACAGTTCAAACCTCTTAATTTCCAATGGCCTGATGCCTGAGAGGTGCTTGTTCAAATGGTGACCCAAGAAGGATGCTGTCTCACTACCTCCTGGTTGGGAATAATCAATGCTTCTGGACAGAGGTGACCTGGTGCTGATAGATGGTCAGTCATAGCACAGGCGCTAGCCTCCCGACCAGGGTGTGGGCCTGGGCACTAGACGGAAGTGGGGCGGGGGAGGGAGCACAGACCTGTGCTCAGTGCTAGAGACACTGGGCTTGATGGCCCAGGCAGGCCTGAGCTCCCCAATGGGGACTCAAGGGGCAGCAGGTCTATGCTCCTCTGCTGGGAATTCCAGCCACAGACCTGGTGGCTCAGCAGGCCTGGATGCACCTCTTTAACTGTCCCACTTCTGCCCTGTATGCTCACTGATAAAATTGAACTTGATCTTAGAAGCCCTTTATTTAAGAAGGAGACTTAGCTGCTCAGTTGGACACTAGAAATGGCTCAAGCATTTTCATTTTTCTAATAGTTATTCTGCCTTTTGTCTGCTTTCTGTCTAGAAGCTATCCTATCCCAAATCTGTGGTCTAAGGAATTTGTCTGGAGGAAAAGACCACTGAGGAAGTTGGAGGCTGGTGTTTCTTTGCTTTGAAAGATCTGTGGAAGAGAAGGCAAAAGAGAAGCTTTTGAAGAGAATTGAGTGTCTTGAAGTGAAGCATGCTGTGCTCCTGTGGAGTGGGAAGAAAGGTGTATCAAAGATGTCCTTCTCCTTCATCTCTTGCTCTAGTTGCAGGCTTTGTGGACTCCCTGAGTAAATCTTTGTAGACACCTGGTATTTGGGCTTTTAGATAATGAAAATTTTTAAAAATCTTGTTTCATGACAAGAATGTGAATAGAACTTACAAATTTGACTTTATCTCTGAAAATTTCTAAGTAGTTGCACAATTAGGCTGTGGCATTGCTTACAGATGGAGCCTTGAACTAAAAGACCCCTCAAATTAATTTCAGCCTAAGGGCTTGGTATTTAGTTAAGAAATTTTAGTTAAGAAATTCCCCACCAAGAAAAATGAGAATACTGCGAACTCACTGTCATCCATAGTTCAGGATTGAGTTCACCCTAAACTTTCAGGCTTAGCTTCCCAGGAACCACAGCCTTTTATCTAGAATCTGATAAATGAAGGAAAAGGACAAATTGTGCAGATGGATTGTCAAACTGTTCAACTTCCAAAATATCCCAGTTTGTCATGACCTACTTTTGTAAATTTGGCAAGCTGCTTTCTGCTTCATCCTGTTCTTGTTTTGTTTTTTTTGGTGTTGGGGATCAAACCCGGGCCTCATGCATGCTAAGCACGCAGCATTCTCCCATGAGCTACACCCCAGCCCTCAGCTTCTGCTTTCTGAGCTCAGTTCTCTCTGCTAGGAAACAGAAGGTTGCAGAAGTGTGGGACAGTTGCCTGCTATGATTCCTCACATCTGGCACTTTGGAAATGACTGAGGAGAACTCTGGACACCTGAGTGTCTGCCTGCTGCCTCACTTAAAGAGAAAACAACGTAGGATACTTCAAGAATTCAGTTGAAACTCCATGGCTAATGCAGTTAATCAAAAGTCAACTTGTGTTTAGTTTTGGATAAAGCCTAAAATGTTGGCATGCATGGGTTTCACTTTGAGTCAGTAACTGTTGAAAGTCTTTGCCTATCTTCTTTTTCTTTTTCCTCCTTTACCTCTTTTGAATCGGTATGGCTTTTATTATTTTTTCTGGTCTTTTCCTATTTAGGAAATGTGCCAGGCTGGTCCATGGAGATGAGTCAATAATGAGGGCCCTACAATAGCTGGCAATGTAGGAATTAGCAGTGAAAGTGTTTATCTGGGTTCTGTAGATGGGCATCTACTCCTGCTACTTTCTGATCCAGGGAAAGAGTAGCCTTGCAAACCCTTCTGCTAGCCAGAAATCAGTCTTGGACTTTCCTCAGGTTTGGCAGGGTCTGATCCTCACTACACACCTTCTCATACCCACACTTTCTCTCACACATATGAACAGACAAGACTTACTGCCAGAATCACAGAGCCCCATGGTGCAAAGGATTAAATGGACAATTTATTTTGATCTCCAACCTATGAGCTTTGTGCAGCATCTCCCGTAAGTGTTCCCCCAGTCTCTGAAGGTTTTTGATTTCTTTCTATCAGCTGTTGTGATTTAAAGTTTGTTTATCCCTATCCTGCCTAAAATCCTGATATAATATTACCTTTGTGACCATTTCCATGAACACCCAAACAGCTTTAATATTTCTCACCTTAAAAACAGACAGAACCAAAGCAAAAAACAAAACCAAAGAACTCCGTTTGACGTTTGATTCCACATCCTCTAAACTCACCACTTTACTTTCTCAATCTCCTTCACACCAAAACTTCTCAATAAAGTTATCTGTGGTTGCTCTTTCTATATTATCACCTACCATTCTCTCCTTAATTACTCTAGCAAGCTGAAATGTCTCTCACCAATGTTTTCAACCACTTCTGATCCAATGATAAAAAAAATCCAATGGTAATTTTCTGTTTTTTCTTCACTTGAATTCTCATTAGCACTTACCACAGCTGACCTCCCTAGTCCCCCGAAGCACTTTTCTTGGCTTTTGTGATACAAATTTTTTGATTTTCCTTCTGGTTCAGTTACTGCTGCTCAGTTTCCTTTGCTGGATGGTCTTTAGCTTGATCCTGAAGTGTTGGAATGCTCCAAAGTTTATTACCAGGACCTCCACTGCAAGTTCCATGCCCTCTTACAGCTCCAAATACTACATATACTCCAAATATTAGCCTTGGCCATCCCCTAGAGCTTTAAAATAATATATATGACTGGACATTGCACTTCAATGTTTAAAAATCATCTTAAAGCAATTTTGTGAAAATGTGACTAAGCTGTCAGATAAACAGGAAACAACCCTCAATTTTCACCCTCAAGTGAAATCATCCTGATTTCAGTGAATGATGGATTATCAACTACTCAGTTACTCAAGTAAAAATCTAAGGTTCAGGCGTGAACCTTCTCTTTCTTTTTCAGTCTACATGTAATGCAGCAGCAAGACTTTTAACTATACTTAAATATATCCCAAATTTTTCTACTCTTTTCCTTTTCTCTGAACAACCTTAGTAAAAAAAAAAATGCCATCATATTTCACCAGAGGTCCTGCAATAGCTCCTAAGTATTATCCCAATTCTCATGTCCTTCTATGATTACTTCTCCATAGAGCGACAAGTTAATTTGGGGGGGGGGTACTGGGGATTTAACCCAAGGATGCTTTACAACTGAGTCGCATCCCCAGCCCTTTTTATGTTTTGTTTGTTTATTTGTTTTTGTTTTTGCGACAGGATCTTGCTAAGTTGCTTAGGTCCTTGCTAAGTTTCTGAGGCTGGTTTTGAGCTCATAATCCTCCTGCCTTAGTCTCTTGAGTCACTGAGATTACAGGCATGCACCACTGGGCTGGACTAGCAAGTTAATTTTTCAAGACTCTCCATGTCACTGAGAATCAGCTACAGAACCCCTACACCATGATCTGAAGGCTATTGCAGGATCTTGTCCTTAACTTTTTCACCCATCTCTTACTGAGCTTCAGCCATCAGCCTTCTTTCTGTCCCTAGTTAATTCAAGTCCCTTCTACCCTGGACCTCTGTGCTACTCCTTCCTTTAACCACAATGTCCTTCCTTCTGAAAATGCTGGAATTCTCTTGATTTTAGCTTAAATGACAACTATCCATGACCACCCAACTAAAGTAAAGGTCAGACAGTATCTACAACATCACCCTATTTTAATTCTCAGTATGGAACTGACTGATTGCTATTTATTTATTTATTTATTTATTTATTGCTGGTCTTACCTTCCTAGGTCGTGAGCTCTGTAAGAGCAGGGGCCTCCCCAGTATGCAGAACAAAGCCTGATTAGTGTGGTCTTGAGATAGATTCCACACTACCAAAGGGAAGGGGGTGAATTCTGGATGCCATTTTAAAAGGTGTGGGTCCTAGCAAGCATTTCCATGAGCACTCTGATCCCTTATGTGAGATAAAATGTTCTGGAAGTGTAGCTGTAGAGAGAAATAAAGCAAGATATCATTCGTCTCGGGTTCATCTGCCTGAGTCAGCAGTGAATAGAGAGGAGGCTCCATAGGTGGCTTTAGAGACAACTGGAGTAGCATTTTCCTTCTCCTCCTAACTCTAAATGTGGCCTTACTCCTACCAGTAAACTGTGATAGATTCCACAAGGGTAAACTGTGAAAAATTTCCAATCTCATACTAAAGTCTCCAAACTGAAAAAAAAAAAAAATGTTGCTGGGTTATTTTCTCACAAACTGTGCTAAGCACTAATGTCACCAGTCCAGAGACTTGACATCTATAAATAAAACATGAGGTTTTTTTTAAAAAAATAATTTTTATTAGAGCATATTTATACATAGTATCTGGGTTCCTTTTGACTTAATTATACATATAAGGAATTGTATTTCAATCCCCTTCCCCTCTTCTCTTTCCTGTCCTCCTCCCTCCCACTTTTCTCTCTACTCCACTGATCTTCCTTTCACTCCTGTATTTATTTACTTTTGATTAGTACTTTCTATATATACATAAAGAAAAGATTCCCTTTGGTGTATTTATATGTGTATGCAACATGATTATGGTAGATTCATTCCACATTTCTTTCCCTTTCCCCTCTCATTCTTCTACTTCTATTCCATTGACCTTCCCAATATCTTTATGATATTGATCCCCCCCCTGCCACTTCCTTCCTTCCCTTATTTTGCTCTATCTTCCACAGATGAAGGAAAATATTCAATCCTTAATTTTCTGAGTCTAGTTTATTTCACTTAACATGATTTTCTCCATTTCCATTCATTTACCAGCAAATGCCATATTTCATTCTTCTTTATGACCTAGTAAAACTCCATTGTGCATATATACCACATTTTCTTGATTCATTCATCTATTGATGGGCATCTGGGTAGATTCCATAATTTGGCTATTGTGAATTGTGCTACTATAAACATTGTAGTGGTTATATCATTATAGTATGCTGATTTAATTTTTTTGGATAAGAACCAAAGAGTGAGAGAGCTGGATCATATAGTGGTTCCATTTCTAGTTTTTTGAGGAATCTCCATATTGCTTTCCAAGGTGGTTGTAATAATTTGCAGTCCCACCAACAATGTATGAATGTACATTTTCCCCTGTATCCTCACCAGCATTTATTATTATACATATTCTTGATCATTGCCATTCTGACTGGAGTGAGATGAAATCTTAGTGTAGTTTTGGTTTGCATTCCCCTGATTGCTAGAGATGTTGAACATTTTTTTCATATATTTGTTTGCCATTTGTAAGTTTTTCTTTTGATAAATTTCTGTTTAGTTCTTTTTCCCATTTGTTGGTTGGTTGTTGTTGTTATTATTTTTTGGAATTGAATGTTTTGAGTTCTTTATATATTCTGGATATTAACCCCCTGTCAGAGGGGGAGCTGGCAAAGATTTTTCTCCCTTTCTGTAGGCTCTCTCTTCACTCTCGTTTCTTTTCCTGTGAAGAAGCTTTTTAATTTGATGACATCCCATTTACTGATTCTTGGTTTTAGCTCTTGAGCTTTAGGGTTTTATATCTTGAGCTTTTGTTGAGGAAGTCAGTCCCTATACCTGTGTGATAGAATGTTGACCCCATGTTTTCTTCTAGAAGTTGCTAGTTTTCTGGTCTAATTCCTAAGTCATTGATCCATTTTGATTTGACTTTCATGCAGGATGAAATATAGGGATCTAATTTCATTCTTCTGCATGTAGAAATCCAGTTTTCTCAGCACCATTTGTTAAAAAGGCTATCTTTTCTCCAACATACATTTTTGGCACCTTTGTCAAGAATCAGTCTGTAAGCATGTGGCTTTGTCCCTGTTTCCTCTATTCCATTGGTCTTAATGTCTACTTTGATGCCAATATCATGCTGTTTTTGTTACCATAGCTCTGTAGTATAATTTGAGATCAGATATTGTGATGCCTCCTGTGTCACTTTTCTTATTCAAAATTGTTTAAGGTATTTTGGGTCCCCTTCCAAATGAATTTAAGGACTTTTCTAGTTCCATAAAGAATTAAATTGATATTTTGATGGGCACTGCATGGAATTTGTTTATTGCTTTTGGTGGTAGGCCATTTTGACAATATTAATTCTGACTATCCAAAAACATGGAAGGCCTTTCCATATTCTCAGGTCTTCAATTTCTTTCCTCAGTGCTCTATATTTTTCATTGCAGAGATTTTTCACTGCCTTAGATTAATTCTCAGGTATTTTACTTTAGGGAGGATATTGTGAAGGAGATGGTTTTCCTGATTTCTTTCTCAGCTAAATCACTGTTAGAGTATAGGCAAGCTATTGATTTATGAGTGTTGATCTTGTATCCTGAAACAGCAGGTTTTTACTTTAGGACTACTAAAAGGATTATGAATAATCTCCCTAAAACAAAACATTCACTTTCTTTTTCCTGCAGCAGCTGCTTTTAATTTCTTAACTCAAGACTTACTTCTTCAGACTGTGCGTGCAAAATTGAAATATAAAGAACTCTGAGAATCAAGGAAATGGTAATAGCAGATAGTTCACAGCAACAAACCATAGACTGAGTTTGTCAGAGCCTACCTAAAACAAGTGATTCTTGAGAACAGCTCCCTGCAGAATGAGGTATAAAGAAGTACTTGAAATAGAGATTTGATGACCTGGTGGAGATCAGAGTTTCATTGTTCTTGGAAGACACACGAAGTTTCAGTGATTGCAGTGAGTAACTTAGGGCTTTATTCTGGCATGAAATCCCTGGTTTTATGGGGATGTACTAATCTGGCAAGAAGAAAAACAAAAGCAGAGATAGGAAGACATTAGAGACAAAGTTTGTCTATATAGAATTTTTCCCAGAAAGTAACTGAATCTTGCATCCTTTTCATTTTCTGTAACCCACAGTCCTGATAGGTGACCAGAATTGGAAGTTATCAGAACAGCAGAAAATACTGCTGTGCAGTTCGTAGGAGTGGGATGTTGGTTAATGATCTAGTGAGTCATAAGGAACTCAAAATATCTTTGTGATGTCTGCTGTCCTTTCCAGACTGTGCAGTGCCACGACTCTAATCTCAGCTTCCCCGAAGGTTCACAGCCCTAAAGAAATGGAGACTGTTCCAGAGGCCAAGGAAGAACGCACGACATATGAAAAAAAGGCGGCCTTGAAAACAGATTAGAATCACATTCTAGGAGTTTCCTACTAGCTCTGTGATCTTTGGAAAAAATTTAAATTTTTCTTATCTCAATTTTCCCAGTCAAAAAAGAAAGAAAGAAAGAAAAAAGGCATGTAACAGCATCTCTCTTGCATGGTTTAAGAATATATTTAGATAACCAATGTGCAGTGCTCAGTATATGTTAGCCAATTGGTTATGATTACTATTGGCTATGACCCCAACACCCCAGCCTTATGGCGGCAGCCCTCCCCCCACCCCTGTCTTTTCCAGAGATGGCGCCCGGGGAGCTTCTCTTCCGGGTTTTTCTCCTACTCCGCCCTTCCAACGGCGCGAACCTTTGATCAATGACCCAGCTACACAGTGGTGGTCAACGTGGAGGACCAATAGCTTATCCTGCGGCCCCTTACCCACAAGGAGCCCCTCACAGAACTCCCCAAGTGCACCCTATATAACTCTGGTGATTTTTCAATAAAAGGAAACTTCTCCGACAGTGAGCTTTGCGTCTTGGTGTCATTTTCTTTCATTGGTGCCGAAACCCGGGATATAGGGGGATACCCTCATCTATTGAGGGCCCCCTCCACCAAGGCTTGCAGTCCTCGTCCACCTTTTCGAGTGCCTGCTACCCTGCAACCAACACCGGTCATTTTGTAGGTAAGTTCCCCCGACGGAGGCTACCACCCTTGACCAGACTATAGCAGGGAGCTTAGCTGTAATCCTCCAGTAAGCCCCTGACGTCTGTCCAGGAGGGGATCGCATCCCACCTCAGTCTTTATGACCACAGAGGACTCCCTGGGGCCTCCTAATTAATCCCTCCTGTGAGGTGATTAACCCTTCCTGTCGGGTGGAGTGGAAGAATAGGCTCTTCTCTCTCTTTCTCTTTCTCTTCCTTTTGTTCTCTCTCTCTCCCTCCCCTCCTCTTCTATACCTCTGGAACTGTCCGGAAAAAACCCTGATGCTAGGTCTTCCACGACCACAGGCACTTACACCTACCAGTTGGACCCTCAGGTGACGATCTGATTGTCCTCCCTGCCCCGACTCTTTTGAGTCAGCTAAGCAATACGCTGCTTGGGGACACCCAAGGGGGTAGTTTGCTTGGCTCAGTCTCCAGTCCGGAAGTTTTCTTCTCATTTCTCTTTTATCTCTCAGCTATGGGGGCCTCTTCTTCCATTCCCACTGACACACCATTAAAATGCCTGCTATCCAACCTAAGTAAATTGTCCCTTACTCCGGATATAAAGCCCAAACTTCTCACTAAGTTTTGTGTGCAGGAGTGGCCCCAGTATTCTTTGGACAACCGCAGTGTTTGGCCTCCTGAAGGATCTTTAGATCCCCAAATTCTCCAAGATTTATTTAACTTTTGCAAGCGCTCAAAATAGTGGAAGGAGATTTCCTATGTCAAAGTTTTTTTTCCCCCTCCAAGCACATCCTGAACTTTGCTCCACATGCACTCCCCACCAGGTTCTCTTAGCTTGTAAGCCCCTTCCCCCAACCCCTGAGTCAGATGTCTCCACCTTTGATTGGGCTAATGAACCACCCCTTACCGCCCTCCTCCCACTGCTCCAACGCCCTCTCCATTGTCCTCTCCTGACTCCTCCTCGCTGCCATCTTCTCCCCCACCCCTGTCGTCCCCTCCCCCTCCTCCCCTGCCAGACTCCTTCAGGCCCCCCACTCCCGTCACTCGGTCACATGGACATCCTCCTCAACCTCTCTGTCTCCTCCCTCTCTCCACCCCCTCTGCCGGACTCAGCCGCCCACGCCCTGGGTGCTGGGTGGGGCTCGCAACTGACCGCCCAGCTCCTATCCAGCCCCCACCAACACGAGTCAA
Source organism: Glaucomys volans (assembly GCA_020662805.1). Lineage (NCBI taxonomy): Eukaryota > Metazoa > Chordata > Mammalia > Rodentia > Sciuridae > Glaucomys > Glaucomys volans. The sequence goes on from JAJEJO010049222.1 coordinate 219,342, forward strand.
CTGTGCTCAGGTTCAGCTTCTCCGACCCCCCCAAACCCCGCCCACAGGGTCCAGCCCTCGAACACTCTCCTGCAAGCTGCTACTCTTCTTCCACTGTCCCTTTAGGCTTTACCCATTCGTATCCACAGGTGCTGATTCCTCACTCACTTTCATCTCTCTCTCTACTGACTCCTCTACTTATATTAAGTGAGGGAAATTGCCCAAAATCCAGATAAAAATCCAGATTCCTTAACTGCCTTACAGAGGCCCACAAACCCCTATCCGAAATCTGGTAAAAATGGCCTTTAAAGTCTACAATGCCTGAGAGGCAGGCTTGTTTACAGAAAAAGGCAACACTCCAGTCCCAGTCCCTGGTAGTTAACCTTGCTGCTGCTCCAGCAAGAACTCCAAAGGCCCCAGGGGCAAGCCCATGGCCCCAAACAAGTCGTCTCCACCTGCAACCAAGCAGGACACTGGAAGAGTGACTGACTACCCTATGACTGGCCCCTCCCTAGCGCCTCTACGCAGGGGTGTGACCAGCCAGGTGGTCCCTTCCCCTCAAGTGCTGGAATTCGAAGAAGACTGAAGAAGCCTGGACTCAAGGATCGCTGAGCCCAGGGCATGCTCCAGGGTAACCATATGGACACAGGAGGTGCCCATTCTGTTTTGCCTGCCCACTCTGGGCCTTTATTTCCTTCCCAGGTTTTGGTTATGGGAAATCCAACACCAGATCAATGCAGCTACTCACCCTAATGCTAATCCTCTCTCAGGTCTTACTCTGATACATCAAGGTCTTCCACTTCTCAATCTCTCCAGAGTTAATAACATCTCAGATTGTTTTCTTCATGCAGGTTTGAACCGGACCCTGCTAACAGCCATTCCTATGAGTACCCCCCTTAATACTTCCTCAAAGGCTCAAAGGACCCCTATTCACCTTTGGAGGGAGTTCCCCTTATTACGACTCCTCAGAGAGCTTTGCGTACTGTTGCACTTTCTCTAACTCAGCACCTTGCAACTAAGCCATACAGGTCTCTTCTCCCATGCTTGCTCCTCCGGAATTCCTTTTCTGATGTAACGGTACTCTGACGAAGAATTAGATCCCAATATGCCCTTCGCTTTCTGTGTGCCCTCCTCTTTAGTTCCTCAATTGAATCTATATAGTGAAGTTGAAATAATCTGACCTGTTCAAACTCTGGTATCCTTACAGGGACAAATAACATCTGTTGCCCAAGTTTCCTTACTAGATCTTCTGACAGCAGACAAAGGAGGAACATGTCTATTCCTAGAGGAAGAATACTACTAGGACATCAACGAAACTAGACTGAGAAGCTGGACTCATTGAGAAAACTCTCCTGCATCTGAATTTGCCCAGAGCTGCATGAGTGAGGTTGCCAGAATGACATACAACCAAATGCTCCTGTACCCTTACAGCCACCTCCCCACTGATCCAGACCCCGAAACCTCTTTTCCCATGATGCCCCCAACCATGCAGGAAGCAGCCAGAGAAGACGACGCCCCCACTCCTAAGAAAACAAAAAGGGAGGAATATTGGCTATGACCCCGACACCCCAGCCTTATGGCGGCAGCCCTCCCCCCACTCCTGTCTTTTCCAGAGATGGCGCCCGGGGAGCTTCTCTTCCAGGGTTTTCTCCTACTCCACCCTTCCAATGGCGCGAACCTTTGATCAATGACCCAGCTACACAGTGGTGGTCAATGTGGAGGACCAATAGCTTATCGTGCAGCCCCTTCCCCACAAGGAGCCCCTCACAGAACTCCCCAAGTGCACCCTATATAACTCTGGTGATTTTTTCAATAAAACGAAACTTCTCTGACGGTGAGCTTTGCGTCTTGGTGTCATTTTCTTTCAATTACATTTCTATGTTATTAATTGCCTTAATTTTATTCTCTAAATCTTACCAAAAAAGAGAATCAATTCTGGGAGCAAATAAAAATATGTTAGTAAATAGAGAACTACAAATCGAATCAAGGAGGGAGAGTGGAGCGGTTGGGGGTGTGAACAGGGTGCCTCCCTAGGAGAGCAGAGATGTAGGAGAGCTCAAAGTCGAAAGCACAGAGCAAGGGAAGCACCCAGAGGAAGGCTTGAAGGGAAGTCACAAGTGGCCCAGGAGCTGGTTGGGGATATAAAGGTTCTTGTCCTCCCCAGTGGAGAAAGCGTCCAGGAGCTCTGACCTGTCAGATGAATGTATCAACACACCATCTTGCAGGCAGAAAAGAACAACCAACTCTGTAGGGAAGAGAACTTTTTTGTCTCTTTGGTGCCTGTGTAACAGTGGTCCCCTTCACCTTTTGAATATAGCTCCGAGGCTTATTTTTTTAAAGGGACATGTTTTCCTTTTCCTCTTCTCCCTCTCCCCCACCCTAACCTGGGGCAGGGAACAAGATTACCTTGAGTTACCTGTGCTCCACAGGAAGGAGATATCTGCCAGAGGATCTCGGAAGTAAATTAACAAGGGAATGTTAACACATCTGGGCACCCTGGGACCCTGTCAGGGCACACCTGGAATGTAGCCTTTGAAGAGCTCCTTTAAAATGCCACTGTTCCTCCTGATGGGCAGAATCATAGCCCTTGGGACAGGAGTCCCCTGTGTTTTCTCCTTTGCTAGCAAAGCAATAAAACTTCTTTTTTCTTTTTTCTCAAAACGGTGTCCTCATTATTGAATTATCACCAGGGACAAGGACCGAGCTTTCAGTTACACCAGTAGTAGAAAATACAAATATATTAGTTCATGCATGCTATGGTTTAAGTGTGTACCTCGAAAGTTCATGTGTTAAAACCTTAACTCCTCGATGCTGAAGTGTTGGGAATTGGGGCCAAGAGGGAGGTTGTCTGAGTCATGGGGTGAGCCCTCAGGAATGGATGAATGCCTCTCACTGGGATAAATAGCTGGGTTCATTCTCCCTGTAGTAAGTTCAGCTCTCACAGGATGGGATTAGTTATTATGTTAAGGCCCCGTTCCAATATCCCAAATAAAAACTCCAGATCCTTTTGAAGCAAAGGCAAATAATTTTTTCTGGCCAGGGCTGAGAAAGCAGAAACCAGAGAGTCCCGCAGCTCTCAACAATGATTGGGGGTGGAAAGCAGCCTAAGAACTAAACATCACAAAGAACTGGGGGGTGGGAGAGGCAGTTATAATCACAAGATTCATTTCATAAAGTGGAAAGAACATTCTCAGAAATTGCACCTTTGTACGTACTCAGGAAGCAAGCTCGCACTTGCTTCATAGTTCAAAGACATTGTGGTCAGGATGCAAGTGGTTGAGGGTAGAGGTGTTAGCTTCTATGAGAGTGGGCTCAAGAGGAAAGGGGGAGCGATTACACAGGGTGAGATGTCTGAACAAAACAGGGTCAGCCTGGCTTAAATTTCAAATCAGCTCATGACAACTACAAGAATGATTTCCTATAAAGGGATGCTGCTCCTCCTGTTTTGTCTCTTTTGCACACACCCACCTGCCCTTCCACTTTCCTCCATGAGTTGAAGCAGCACGAGAAGCCAAGTAGATGCCAAAACCATACTATGAACTTCCCAGCCTCCAGAACTGCGAGCCTACGTATCCTTTCCTTTCTAAATTATCAAGTCTCAAATATTGTGTTATAGCAACAGAAAATAGGCCAAGGAAACTTCCAGGCCAAGATCTCAAAACATTTTTCTAGGTTCTTCTAAGCTTTGGAGGCTCTGGATCTGAAAAGGAAGGAAGGAAGGAAGGAAGGAAGGAAGGAAGGAAGGAAGGAAGGAAGGAAGGAA
>JAJEJO010049222.1:223093-279056 GCA_020662805.1 Glaucomys volans
GAAGGAAGGAAGGAAGGAAGGAAGGAAGGAAGGAAGGAAGGAAGGAACGAAGGGAGGGAGGGAGGGGAAAGGAAAGAAAGAAAGAAAGAAAGAAAGAAAGAAAGAAAGAAAGAAAGAAAGAAAGAAAGAAAGAAAGAAGAGAGAGAAAGAGAGAGAGAGAGAAAGAAAGAAAGAAAAAGAAAGAAAGAAAGAGAGAGAGAAAGAAAGAAAGAAAGAAAGAAGAGAGAGAAAGAGAGAGAGAAAGAAAGAAAGAAAGAAAGAAGAAAGAAAGAAAGAAAGAAAGAAAGAAAGAAAGAAAGAAAGAAAAACAATTTTGAGTAGCTCTGATTCTCAATACATAAATATGCGAGCAGTCACTCAGACTATCTCAAATACCATCTGGCAGCTTTTCCCTCTCCACTTTTGTCATTGTTGTAAATATTTTTCCCACAGGTGTTATAAAATAAAGACTTCTCAGAAACATTCAGAAAAGCAGCTAGACCTGGATAGCCAATGGGTGGGCAGCTGAGCCTGCAAGCCCAGGGGACAGTGAGTAAATGCCTTGAATTCCTTAGAGTCCAGCTAGATGCTTGTTTTGATCTCATTATCTTAGAAATGTTCTTACATGTACCTATTGACCAAGGCTTCACATTCCTCTTTGTTTACCTTAAAAAACAGTTGAGTACAGACCATTGATCACTGTTTTCTTAGAGCGTTTACTTAAGAAGATTGATAAATTATTTCTCTGCCTTTTTGGAATGTATGTAAATATTCTTCTAGCCTCTTGTCAGTTTTACAACCCAGTAAGTGTCTTTTTCAAGGACCATCACTTTGAAATGCAAACATCAAAGGAGAGACCATCCCTGTCTCTCAGTCTCTGTGGGAGGGTAGGAGCCTACCTTAAATAGATTCCAATTAGCAAGCACAGATGGCCTAATCACAGAGAAAAGCATTTGAAAACTCAGAAATAACTGATTGTGCTGGACACATCCCATTGACTGACCTCCCTGATAGTGTCCTCCAGTACTTTTCCACTAACCCCACTGCTTAAAAATTCCCATGCCTTTTGCTTCCGCGGAGTTCAGTTTCTCTTCTCTATTACAATTGTCTTTAAAGTCTCCCTTGCCTGTTCAGCTGTGATGCAACATTTGCTTTGACAATATATATTGAGTGGTGGATTTAATTATAACTCATGCACCGAGCATTGAGTTATACAAAATGTCTTCGCTGATAGCACACTATCGTCATTTATTAAAAGGCCCCCTTGACTCATTTTCTTCTAAACTCACAGTCTACTCCCCTTTCTCTCCTCCACATAGGTGTCTCTTCTAATGTGTTTATGTCTCATCCCATTTTTTATAGCCATTTGTAGTTGTTATGAGTGGTTGAATTTTAAACACAGCAATAAAAATAAAATTGTATGAATACTGGAAAACAAGAGTAAAATACACATGTGATGTCGATATGTTTATTTGCCTAGAAAATTCAAAAGACTCTAAAAACAAAATCATATGGACTAATAAGACTTTAAAAGAATATCATGGTGTGGATAGTGTGTCTATCAATGTTTACTTGTGGACAACATAATCTACTTTAAGAAAAATCTATTTAAAAGTGAATATTTTGTTAAATAATAATTGTGAGAAGTGTTAAAAGAAGAGGCTCTCTTTTCAGATTCTAGAGTGAAAATCCTTGCACTGAGATTATATTGGCCTGTCTCAGCTGGTAATCCTGCTTACGAATTGCAAGAAGGTGATGACTCAGGAAGCTGCCATTTCTACTACTGATCACCTGACTGCTGGACACCTGTCTCCGTTGTAATACGGCCTGCTCGTTCTAGAAGGCAAAAGGTGAACCAGGATATTATTGCTTCTAAAGAATCATCTCTCTCTGCCGAAATTTATAGAAATAAAATATATCTAATTAATCACACCTAATCATGTCAGGAGGCCATTCTTTTTAACTTTCTAGACTTCGAACTCTAGCAGGGTATTAAAGTGACTCTGGAACAATTCAATGTAGTATCTTCTGTACTGAGTACACAACATTCAATGGCTTTTTTTTTTATTAGAAATCGGTTTTCATGTCATAGAAATAGGAATCAGAAGTTACCTGTCAAATAAATCTTTCATAAAAATAAAATTATTTGTTTCATTCATAGAAAAAGGAAAACATACTCAGAATGGTGAAAAAAACTCTAAAATTCTTAAAAGACACATTTTTAATGAAAAAACAATATATCTTTGAAGGACATTAAACATTACATGAAAAGATTGAGAAACAATTTCTGGTTTGGGTTGAAAAGACTTAAAATGAAGATAGCAATCTTTTCTCAAATATTTGCAACTGATTAAAGTTCATCTGTGATCCTAATTTTTTCATATTTTTATAAGAAAATCTTAATATTCAAATGGAATAATAAATTCTTGAGAATAGACATGGAAAGAGTGACAACACATGCTGAGATCTCTGGACCAGGTGTTAGAACAACTGAGATGTTTTGTAAAGAAAGGGACAAATTACAAAATGGTAAACCTGGACAGAGTTCCTGGACTATGTCACACAGATGACAAAAATTACTTCTTTTTTGTGAAGAAGGAAAATCTTGTTAATAAATGTGTGTGTCAGAGGAGGTATATATCCACAACATAAAGCAGTATACTTTCACCTCACACAATGGATCCAAATAATTTCTAAATTATTTTATCTGTATATAAAAGATGTTAGAAAAATAAATAAAATAAGATAAAAGATGTTAGAAGAATGCTTGTAAGCTATACAATTTAGAGGTCAAAGAGACCTTCTTAGCCAAGCCAGGAAATTTAGATTGGAATGCTATAATAAAAAGTGTATTTGATTATATACAATTCTAAATTTTGGATGATGGAAATATTCTGTAGGTCTAGAAAACAGTGAAATAATAGAGCTGGAAAAACATTTACCAGCACATTTACTGGAAAGAAATAATGTATGAAACATTCCAAGAATACTTGCATATAGAAAAGGAAAATTTCAAATGCTCAAAATAAATTAGCAAAAGACAAGGATGGGAAAGTCACAAGAGCACAATACCAAATGGTTCAGGAAAATGAAAATATGCAAAAAAAAAAAAAAATCACTGGTGTTGAGAGAAATAAAAGTTATTGTAACATCAAGAATTTGCTTTTTACCCACCTAAATGCCCCCAAATAAAAATGAAGGCAGTTGCCCAGTCTAGACTGGAAAGCATTGTAACTTCATCTAATAAATTGACTATAATGATCTACTTTGGTTTGTGTGCTAGTATATATAAATACAACTGAGTTTTCAATATCTTGTACCTTTTACCTTATGCCTTTGCAAAATTGACTCATTAGTTCTACTATTTTTTTGTAAATTCCTTAAAATTTTTTGCATTAATCTATTAATAAAGATAGTTTTTATTTTTTCCTTTCCAATTTGTGCCTCCCTGCCCTGCCCTATTTTACTGGCTAAAACCATCTTTTGGTCTTGATTAGAAGTAGTGAAAGGATACATACTTGCCTTCTTCTCCATCTAAGAGGTAGAACACTCAATTTTTTTTCCCCCTTAGACATAATGGTAATTCCAGATTTTTTCTGGTATATGCTCACTTAAGACTTAAAAATGTTCCCTCTTTTAAGATGGAATACTTCTCAGTTTTAAAGAACAAAATTATGGCATTTGCTGGTAAATGGATGGAGTTGGAAAAATTCATGCTAAGTGAACTAAGCCAAACCCCAAAATACCAAAGGCTGAATGTTTTCTCTGATATGTGTATGCTAATTGACAATAATGGGGGGCACTAGGGAAGAATACAATTACTTTATATTAGGTAGAGGGGAGTGAAGGGAGGGGAAGGGGTGTGGGTAGGAAGGATAGTAGAGTGAAACAGACATTATTACCTCACGTACATATAAGACTGCATGGTAGAAGTTTGTAGAATCAGAAAAATGAGAAATTACATTCTATTTAGTATGATCCATTAAAATGTATAAATTCATTCTACTGTCATGTACAATTAATTAGAACAAATAAAAAATTAATTAAAAATGTTTCTTCTGTTCCTATTTTGAAGAGTTCTTTTATTTTTAACTACATGAGTTGAATATTATCTAAGGATTTTTCTGCATTCATTGAAATGATCATAGGCTTTTCTTTTGTGATCTAATAATATGATGAATTATGTTGTGTCATTTTAGAATGTTAAAGCAAACTTGCATTCTTGGGGTAAGCCACCTTTTGTCATGAAGTATTACCAATTTAAGTATTGCTAGATTCCTCTTGATAAAGTTTGGTTATGAAATTTTGAATGTATATTTACCTGGAGTCTTCTTTGGTTTGGTATCAGGACCTTAGAAAATAAATTGGGAAATATTCCTCCTCTTCTATCTTTTGGGAGATATGTTTACAGTTAGTACTATTTCTTTCTATAAATATTTGTTAAAATTCACCATAAGGGCATCTGGACCTAGACTTTTCTTCATGAGAGATTTCTAAATACAAATTCAGTTTTTTGTATGCCCACTCAAATGTTGCAGACTTTACAATTAAAAGTTAAAAATATTTCCATTAAAATATTTTCAATATGAAATATTAGCTAGAATTGGGAGAGCAACAATACTGCTAGTGGGAATAGAATTTTACAGACACTTTGGAAAGCAGGTAGGCAGTTTCTTATAAAGTTAAACATATACTTACTGCACGACACAGCAATTCGCCTCCTAGGGATTTATCCAGATAAGTGATCATGTCTGCCTGGCAGGATAAATGACTGCATCAGCATCACTATGATCAGGGAAAGTACCAGGCACAAATGAAGACTTTATTATGATTCCATTTACACGAAGTTCTAAGAAAGGCAAAATCACAGTCATTCAGAGCTGATCTGTGGTTGCCAAGGATCCTGGAGTGGGAGAAGGAGATCTACTGCAAAAAGACTTGAGTGAACTCTTTGTTGTAATAGAATTGTTCTGCATCATGATTGTGGTGGTGGTTAGTATGACTACATTTAAATTTATCCATTTGGGGGCTGGGGTTGTGTGTCAGTGGTAGAGGGATTGCCTATCATGTGTGAGGCACTGGGTTCAATTCTCAGCACTGCCCATAAACAGACAAATAAATAAATAAATAAATAAAGGTCCATCAACAAGTAAAAAATTTTTTAATTTTATTTTTTTTTATTTTTACAGACTGCATTTTGACTCATTGTACACAAATGGGGCACAACTTTTCATTTCTATGGTTGTGCATGATGTAGATTCACACCATTCATGTAATCACACACATACATAGGGTAATGATGTCTGTCTCATTCCACCATCTTTTGTACCCCTGCCCCGTCCCCCTCACATTTCCCTCTACACAATCCAAACTTCCTCCAGTCTTCTCTTAGGCGCGCCCCCCCCCATCATCTATCAGCATCCACTTATCAGAGAAAACATTTGACCTTTGGTTATTTGGGATTGGCTTATTTCACTTAGCGTGATATTCTCCAGCTCCATCCATTTACCTGCAAATGCCATCATTTTATTCTTCTTTATGGCTGAATAATATTCCATATACCACAGTTTCTTTATCCATTCATCTGTTGAAGGGCATCTAGGTTGGTTCCACAATCTAGCTATTGTGAATTGAGCTGCTAAAAACATAGATGTGGCTGCTTTACTGCAGTATGCAGATTTTAAGTCCTTTGGGTATAAACTGAGGAGTGGGATAACTGGATCAAAAGGTGAGTTAATTCCAAGTTTTCTGAGGAATCTTCATACTACTTTCCAGAGTGGCTGCACCAACTTGCAACTCCACCAGCAATGTAGAAGTGTGCCTTTTTCCCCACATCCATCAACAACTAAATTTTTTAAAAAAATTATCTATTTGTACTCAAAATTGGTGAATTATATGTAAGTTATGCCTCTGTGATGCTTATTTAAAATAAAAACAAAAATATTAAAACATTGACAGTAGTCTCATGGAAATGAAGCTTATAAAATAATCTAAACATAAGAATACATATTTAATGTTTATTGGAGCATTGTTTGTGGTGGCAAAACTAGGAGAAACATGCATGCCTGTCTATGAGACAGTAGTCAATAAATTACTGTGCATTCCCACAATAAAATTATTATGCTGGCAATTAAAAGAGAATTAAATAGAAATACAGCATTTGACTTGGAGCAATTTCTTCATGGAATGGTTGAAAAAGACAAATTTAAAACTCTGTTCGTTATATGCTTTTCTAGAAAAACACAGGGACAACAAACTCTATATATTTGTATAAATAAATGCACATATATCTACATACATCTACATGATTGTGTATGATTGAAAGAACTTGAAGATATACGTTGAAACATTCATATGTACTAGATTATTAGTATGAGTTATCATGATGGGATGATATGAATAAAGTATATGAAGAGCGAAAGAAAGTGTTGGAAAGCCATAATGAAAGAAAAAAATGGAAGACCTCACCACTTATACAATTTCATTTAACGTTTAGTTAAATGTGTAAATGTGTCGGGGCTGAGGTTGTGACTCAGTTGTAGAGCACTTGCCTAGCATGTGTGAGGCACCGGGTTTGATTCTCAGCACTGCATATAAATAAAATAAAGGTTCGTTGACAACTAAAAATATTTTTTTAAAAAAATGTGTAAATGTGTATTATGTCACAAAATGGTTAAAAATTATAAAAACACGACATTATGATTACTATCCTTGGCCAGAACACTCATTCTTTCAGCTACTCCCCAGATGTTGAAGAGCTCCTCCTTCGAGGATCTAAGCTGGCAGCAGATGTGTGTGATTCCATATGTCCCTGTAAAGCTTCTAGATATCCATCTGTTCTGGTTGGTGTCCGTCTATTCTGGATAGAGCAGGATAGTGACTTCTCTGATCCTCCAATTCCCTCTTCCAGACTGTCACTTTCCTGGTTCATCCCCCAATTATGTAGGACCTAACTGCTACACTCCACCACTCACCCCTGCCCTTCATAGTGGCTTTGCTTCTCTGAACACTCACGGAGGCAGGTGCAATAATGAATTCAAAACTTGTTGCAAGCCATGGACTCAATAATCTGTATTGTTTGGGCATCATATGGGCCCTATAAGATAAATTTTCACGTGGAAATGAAAAACGTTGAGGTTTATTCTTATCATTGAGGCCAGAATTTGGAGACAAGTTTGTCTTACTTGAAGTTCCAGTATTATCTATAAATTGGTCAATAGTAGTAATTTTCTGTATGCTCATAACCTTAGGTGGTCAGAGATGATAAAATAAAGGTGTGTTTTTCCATTCCATATGAGAAGATGTTTCTTTCTCATTACGGAATATGATAAGAAGTGTTTTTTTTTCTTTTAGTTTCATTCTGGCACAATAATGAATTAAAGTTCCCTCACATTTCCATGAAGTAGTCACCTATTATGCTTTCTCCTTAATTTCAAGAATATAATACTTTCTTTTGCTCTAAGCTACAGAAATTGACTCTGACTTTCTTACATAAAATTGAGAAAATAATTTAAGAAAACAATGTAAGATAATATAATGGGAGGGAGATTAAAGGTCCTACAGCAGTCACAGCAAATGATTTCAATATCAGTTTGGATTTTTATGCCCTCAGGAGAATCTAACCTTGGTCCTCATCAGACAAAAATGGATATTTTGGGAATGGATAGTTGGCAACTAATGGGCTAAGAAAAAGGGCAACGTGGAGTAAAATGCTGATTAAGAACCTAGCTTCTCAATTTAGAATTTGTGGTTTAAAATCCTGGGTCTAACATTTATTTTCTTGTGATCTTGGACAGGTTTTACATCTTTTGACATCTCTATTTCTCCCTCTGAAACATAATATCTTTTAGGCTTGTTGAAATTGGAAATGGGATAATCTATGAAGCATTTAGCTGAATGCTTGACATAAGTATCTTTTAAAATGCTTGGCTGTGGATAAGAAAATGACCATTTCTGATCTCAGTACAGAGATTCAAGGACAGTCTCACTAGGGATCTACCTTTAGATTGTCTCAGTTCCAACCATCTTCTTCTTTTGTTTGTCACTGGTCAATATACAAATTCCCTGAAGGAAAAAATCATTTTTTCCTAGTTTGGGTTATGATAACTTTTGTATCATTGTACAGGTGGTCTACTGCTAAGATAATGTCACTTAAAGAACTAATGCAAAAATAAGTAACAAACTAGTAAACATTTATTATTATTCATGAATCTACAGATCGGTTAGTTCTCATCTTGGCTCAGTTTGTTCGTTACTGCAATCTTCCATGGATGGGGTAGGCAGCATTGCTGACCCTCACTGGACTCTCACGTTTGGGGTTCAAGTGAGTGTAAATTGGTCTCTCATCTTCTTCTAGTCTAACCTCAGCTTGTTCTCATGATAAAGGCAGGAGCCTAAGAGAGAGGGGAAATGTGCAAGACCATCTGAGGCTCAGAGCTAGCATTCTTTGACCAAAGCAAATCATAAGGTCATCCCAGATTCACAGGGCAAGGAAATAGGCCTCTTCACGGGGAGAGCTGCAAAGTCACATTGCAAAGGAAGACAGAGAATTTAAGCCACTTTTGCAATTAATTTACTGTACTCCTGGGCCAGTCACTGGTTGAGGGGGATGTAACAGAATGAGCAGCCCACCAGTTTCCACGATCAGTCCTGTTGTAGTAGCGGGCCGGACACTATGATTGCCAGTACTAGTGATGCATATGTAAGTTATGGTGAAATTTTGCCAAAAGAAGAGTAGGTCTTGTTGTTAAAAGAAAGCAGAAAACATTTCAGGGCAGCAGATCAACAAATGTCCACTACAAAGCAAATAATAAATTAACATGTTTTAAAGTAATCTTATGAGAGAGTCTGCTGAGTCAATGCCTAGTCCCTGCACAGGACTAACCTTAAAGCAACCAAGGAAAATGGCACTGCTGAGGAGAAAGCCCAGTGTGTTCATACAGCATCAGGCTTTGATGGCATGTGGGCTCAATAACTATATATCTTAGCTTCAATTTTCTCAGGGTTCTTCTTCACCTGTGTCTATAACCAACTACTTACATTGCTGGCAATATTTTCGATATATTTTCTTACAGCCGTCCTCACCTGCTTGTTTTTCAGGCTGTAGATGAAGGGATTCAACCTGGGAGTAATAACGCTGTACTGCAAAGAAAAGATTAACTCCAAGGGTGAACCCGAGGCTGGCATGAGATAGCATAAGCATGCTGAGCCAAAATACAAGAGCATTACAGTGAGATGAGAGGAGCAGGTGGAGAAGGCCTTGCTTCTGCCTGTGGTGGAGCTGATGCTTAGTATGGTGGAGATGATGTAGCCATAGGAAGATAAAATCAGGGGAAAAGTTACAAAGGCAATCATGAGAGAAGAACAGAGCATGAGGTGATATTGGTTTGGACCTTAGGGAGCTCACAGATGTTATGGTGGATGGTTCTGTACTCACAGAAGTCCAAATTCACAGCTACAAGGATATTGATGAGTGCATTCAGGAAGGCCATGCTCCACAACCCCCATGCAAGCCCCTCACAGAGCTGGTTGCTCATTATCTGTCCATAGAGCAGAGGGTGACAAATGGCAGCATAGCAGTCATAGGCCATGACTGCAAGCAGGCAGGCCTCAGTGCCCCCATTGGCAAACACAAAGAAGGCCAGGGCTAGGCAGCCCTCCACAGAGATTGTTTTTGTCTTTGACATGAGGTTTTTCAGCATCGTGGGCACAGAGACTGATGAATACCAATGATCTAGGAAAGAAAGGTGACCCAGGAAGAAGTACATGGGTGAATGGAGGGTTCCAGCAGCATCATGAAGTTCCCTGTCAGGGTCAGCAGGTAAATCATAAGGTACAGCACAAGGAGTACAACTTGAGTCTGGGCATCAGCTGACAGCCCAAGGAGGATGAACTCACTGAGAGCACTGAAGTTTTGCATGGCTAATATTAAGGATCTTTCCCTAGAAGTGCAAGAAAGAAAAATAATAAAACTCCCTCTTCTATTCCCAACTTATTCAATGCATTACTTCTCTTCTTTAAATATATTATTTTATGATCATCGTGGAATCCAAATTTCATTGACTATTGGTAGAGACACCATAACAACTATGATAAATGCCCATGTCCGTCATTAGATCAGCCCACTGCCTGCACTGATCCTTCCTCCAGGAGGAAGTGACCCAGGCTGTCAAGATTTTGTTCTGTTTTGTTTTGGTCTTATGTTCTTCTGAGGAGAGCTGAAGATATGAATGACATGAATAATGAAAACATGATGGATTCAAGAGACCAGAATTCTCAATTCATTTGAAGAGCCACTGGAATGGGAATAGCTGACTAAACGAAAAGGAAGGATAAAGATAGAAACTTTGAAAAAACTATTTTGGTGATGATGGTATAAATATTGACTGTAACTGAGTGTGGTGGAAGCAAGTTTCTTTGGAAGGAAGTAGGATAACAGACTAACTAATCAACAAGAGTGGATTAATTCCCCTCCCTACCATCCATGTTATAAGGAGAAGTTAGTTTTCTAATATTTTCTAAAATGTTAAAAGAATAAACTTAAAATAATATTTACAAGCAAGTAGACAAAGCAATGTGCTGAAACGTGGTTGCAGTTTTACTGCTAAACTGGACTGCCCTATCATCACCCAGGACTTGATCAATTTGTCTTGCTCTCACACCCAGATGTCTACCTCTGACTCGGGATAACTGTTTAATACTGTTGGCTCAGCTTTCAGGCTCATCCTTTGCTCCTTGCACATTTGAGAAAAGTGGAGAAATTGGATCAGATTGGAATTGGTTGAATCCCATTTTCCCTGGATCATAAACATTTTCTCTGGATTCTGCACCGGCAAAGTGAATACTATACCAGGGAATATGTGGATATTATGAAAACATTTGAAAAGTGTATTTTCCAAATGATTGTTTTACTTTCTTTCACTCATGAATAATGGTTTGCCCACAATGTCCACAGAGTTTCCCGATTCTCAACCTGAGATACATCTCTCATCTCTTAAAGATAAAAGAACACAGCTTGGGAGGAAATAACATTGATGAATACTTTCTTCTAAGCAAAGGGACCATGTTGCCTATGGGTCATAAAAGAAAACTGCACAATATGATTTTAAAGACAGCAAAAATTTGTTTCTCATATTTCCCAACCTCCAAAGATACCAGAGATGATTTGACTGGTGGAAATATTTCCATCTTAGAAATTAAATTGAAAAGGTTCTTTATGTGATGATTTCATGTAAGATATACCAGGATGCTTAAGGCTATTGGAAAAGGTCTGAATTTCAGAGTTGAAACAGAGGTTTTTCTCTTGGTTAGAAGAGTCCCAGGAAAGATAATGATATCTCTAAAATAAAATGTCTTCTCTTTCTTCTAATGTCTGAAATCACCCTAGTATTAGTCATTCATTTCTTCAGACTATTCAGATTAAAATATAAAATGAGAAAAACTCTAGGAAGTAAAACAAAATGAGTGTAATAGAAGCATAATTAATGTAGCAGGCATATTGGAAAATGTCAAAGGAATTGCTTAGAATAACTCATCGCAGAATGAGACAAAAAATATCTACCTGACTTATAGGAGATATTCTAAAAGTTTTATTTGAAGACATAAACAAATGAATTGATGAATGGAAGGTCCAGAATTTCATTACTTTTGGTGGAAATACCAACAGGGCAATTCTGAGTGACGGTTTGACTATGTACTCGTGTGATATCTCTGGAATAATGATAAATCGCCTGCTTTGGGATGAGGCTTAGGAAGCTAGAGGTAGAAGGGTGATTTCATTGGAGAATTTGTCTTGAAAATGCCCCTTACCCTCTCTGTACATAACATGCTTCACTGGTGGACAGAGACGGGGGATGGTCAGACAGCATAAGCCATCTGGAACCCATAGAATAGGGGGAACCCATAGAATAGGGGGAACCCATAGAATAGGGGGAACCCATAAGAATGGAACCCATAGAAATAGGGCATTGGATTAGATAATTTAGAATAATTGGGTGGATAAAATTTGTTCTTCATGCCATCACTTCTCATCATGGCCTGCATAAGGCTCATATGTGGTTTTCGGACTCTCACAGCATCTCAGGAAATGCTTATATTTTGCTCTGAGGATGAGGTGAGAGAATCCAGCAATAGGAAATGAAAATGGGCTCGGGGAAAGACCTAAACCCTATTTCTACTATGTACTCACTTTTAACTACTCTTTTTTTTTTTTCATTTTCCCCAAATTTACATTGGGGATAACAGTATTGTTTGCAAAATTTTGAGAATTCAGTTAGATCAGTTAGATCATTTATGAATGATTTTCAGCACTGATTAAATGTACCAAGTCTTGTGTTTCTAACTTGCCCACCATTCTAAATTTAATTGCTCAATATCTTTACAAAGTTAAAGAAAAACAAGGGAACAGAGAAATAAGATGCAGGTAAGGAGCAAGGGTAGGTGTGATGGTCTGCTCTGGAAGTGAAACAATTTAGGTAGAGGACTCAAATAGAAAGTGAAATGTGCAGAGGGGAAAGAAATAAAAGTAAGCAATTCAGGTAGATAGCCAGGAGAATTCGGGGATGGTACTTTGCCTCTGTCTTGTGCAGGTGAAGAGAGTAGCAGGGTTCTCTGCCTTGATGGACAAATATGTCTGACCTCAGAAAAGCTTTTCACATTATCCAATCCTTTTTCCTTTTCTTTCTGGGAGGATTTGTGGAAAATTGGAAGAAATCTGTGAACTGAATTTCTGAGAATCCCCTCAGTCAAAATTCTCAGAACTGTTTCTAAACTCAGATTTATTCATGCCCTCTGAAAAGAGTCAGTGTAAATCAAGGAGTTATGAGTCTTAACTATTTGAGCAATTGGTCTTATTCCCAGTCATGCATTTACTTTTTTCCCCCCACATAGATTCCATACCATTCTGAGAATATTGTCAAAACAGAGTTCTCAGGTCTAACCGACCAGGGGAGCCAGTAGGTTTAAGTAGCCAAAGGATGGGCAGCTGAGTGGATCCCAGAACACAGCTGGGCTGGTACCTTGTACTCCTGGAGGCATAGCCTGAGGCCAAGCTTTCAACTCATCAACTTGGTTTAAGTTTTATTTTATTTTTAATCAACACCTAAATTTATTAGGCATAGTATGATATTTTTATACATGTATGTGTATCAGCTTTTTGTCTCTGTGACCAAAATACTGATAGGAACAACTTACAGAAGAGTTTATGTTGGGCTCACAGTTTCATTTGGCCAGCTCCATTGCTCTGGGCCTGAGGTGAGGCAGAATGTCATGGTGGAAGGGTGCGGCAGAGAAAGCTGCTCAGTTCATGGCAACCAAGAAGCAGAGATGGAGGATGGGGCATAGGGTCATGGACAGATATAATCCAGGCCATACCCCACACCACCCACCTCCCCTGCAACACCTACTTCCTCCAGCCATGAGCCGCTTACCTACAATTACCACCTAGTAGTCCATTCAAATTATTAATTTATTAATGGATTAATCCATGTGGTTACAGCTCTCGTAATTTAATCAGTTCACCTCGAACATTTCTGCATTGGCTAATACATGAAATTTTTTGGAGGGACATTTAAATATCCAAACCATAGTAATGCATAATGATCATATCAGGATAATTAGCACATCTGTCACCTCAAACATTTATTATTTCTTTGAGGTAAAAACATTCAAATTCTGTATGCAAGTAATTTGAAAAAATGCAATTCATTATTGCTAACTATAGACTCTCTACTGTGCAATAGAATACAGAACTATTCCTCCTAACTGTATCTATTGACCAGCCTTCCCCTCACCCCATAGCCTCTGGCAACCACAGTTCCACTCACTACTTACATGAGATCAGCATTTTTTTAGATTCTACATACCAATGAAATCAGGCAGTACTTATCCCTCTATGCCTGGCTTATTGCACTTAACTTAATGACCTCAGGTTCATCAATCTTATCATAGAAGGATTATATTTTTATGGCTGAATTGTATTCTATTGTAAATACCTACTACATTTTTAAAAATTCATTCATCTGTTCTTGATGGATACTGAGATTGATTCCATATCCAGGCTATTGTGAATAGTGTTTTAATAAACATGGGAGTACAGATGTCTATTTGACATTTCAACTCCTTTGGATATATATCCAGTAGTGGGATTGCTGGATCATGTGTTCTGTTGTTAGTATTTTGAGGAACCTCCATACCGTTTTCCATAGTGGATATATTAATTTACATCTTCATTAATAGTGTGTTAGTGTTCCCTTTTCCCTACATTCTCTCCAGTACTTATTTTTCTGTTTGTTTTGTTTTTATTTTTGTCTTTTTGATAACAGGCATTCTAATTAAGTAATTTCATTTCTCATTTTTGCTATTGAGTTGAGTTCCTTTAATATTCTTTCAGATATATTGTTTGCAAATATTTTTCACATTATATAGGCTGTCTCTTTGCTCTGTGAATTACTTCCTTTGCTGTGCAAAAAAATTTAGTTCAAGGTAATTCCATTTATTTTTGCTTTTGCTGCCTGTGCGTTTGAAATATCAAAAATCTGTGTCCAAACCAATGTTATGAAGCCTATTCTCTATATTTATTCAAGTAGTTTCATAGTTTTTGTTCTTACATGTGAATATTTATTCTATTTTGAGTTAATTTTTGTATACAGTGAGATAAAGGGATCTAATTTCATTCTTCTACATGTGGATATCCAGTTTTAATAGCATCATTTATTGAATACAGTGTTCTTTATCCAAGGTGCATTCTGGGAGCCTTTATCAAAAATTATTTGGCTATCAGTCCATGGTAGGTTGTCTCTATTCTGTTCCATTAGTCTATCTGTCCCTTTTTATGCCAGTATCATACTGTTCTGGTCTGTTTGCTCAAGACTGGTTTGACTATTTGAGATCTTTTAAGGTTCTATAATAATTTCAGGATCATTTTTTCTATTTCTGTCAATAATGTCATTGGTATTTTGATAGGAATTGCATTAAATTCATAAATTGCTTTGGGTAGTATGACTATTTAAACAATATTAATTCCTCCAATCCATGAATACAGAATGTCTTTCCATTTACTTGGGTTTCTCTCCAATTTCTTTCATCAATATTTTATAGTTTTCATTGTAGAGGTCTTTTATCTTTTTGACTAAGTTTATTTGTAGGTTTTTTGGTAGCTATTGTAAATGAGATTGCATTTTTAATTTCTTTTTCGGATTATTCACTATTAGTGTACAGAAATGCTACTGACTCCTGTATGCCGAGCTTTTTATCCTGAAACTTGATTGAGCTTGTTTATTAGTAGTAAAGTTTTTTTGAGTGGAGACTTTAGAACCCTAAGATCATGTCACTTGAAAACAAGAAAATTTTATTTCACCTATTCGAATTTATATACCTTTTATTTCATTCTTTTGCCTAATTGTCCTGGCTAGTACTTTCAGTACTCTGTTGATCAGAGATGGTAAGAGTGGACATCATTGTGTTGTTCTCAACTTTTTACTGTTGAGTATGGTCTTAGTTGTGGATTCATCATACATGGCCTTTATTGTGTTAAGGTATGTTCTTTCTATTCCTGTTTGTTGGGAGTTTTATCTTGAAGGGTTGCTAAATTGTATCAAATGCCTTTTCTATTGTCTATTGAAATGATCAGATGGTTTTCAGCCTTCATTCTGATCTAGCATGCATCACGTTTATTGACTTGCTTATGTTGAACTATCCTTGTATCCCCAGGGTGAATCTTACTTGATCATGGTAAGTAATCCATTCAATGTGCTGTTGAATTGCTAATATTTAATTAAGGATTTTTTCATCTTTGTTCAATACGAATATTGATCTGTGATCTTCTTTTTGTTGTTGTTGTCTCCTTCTCTGGTTTGCCATAAGGGCTGGCTTCATAGATTGAATTGGGAAGAATTCCCTCTTCAAATTTTTATAATAGTTTGGAAAAAGTTAGTTTTTCTTAAAATGCTTGGTAGAATTTAGCATGACATCATCAGGTCCTGGACATCTATCTGATGGAGACATTTTGGCACTGATCTAATCATGGCTGATCTGTTCAGCTCTTCTTTTTCTTTGTGATTCACTTTCAGTAGTTTATATATGCCCAAGAATTTGTCCATTTTGTCTAAGTTTTCCTATTTGTTGATGTAAGTTGTTGATCATAGTCTTACAACTTTTCATATTTCTGTAGTATCTGCTATAATACATCTCTGATTTTGAATTATCCCTCTTTTTTTCTAAATGTTTGTCAATTTTATCTTAAGCCAAACCCAATTATTTATTCTATTTACTTTTGATATGTTTTTTAGTCTATTTGGCCTCTACTTTAGTCTTTATTTTTGCTCTTATATTATTTCTTTTCCTCTGCTAATATTTGGTTTAGTTTATTCTTGTTTTCTTGTTCCCAGATTGCCTATTTGCACTTTTTTATGTAGGCATTTATTATTATAAACCTCTCTCTTAGAACTGCATTTGTTGGCAAATGTAGCTCAGTGGTACAGTGCTTCCCTAGCATACTTAAGGTCCTAGGTTTGATTCCCAGCACTAGAATGGAAAAAATACCTAAATTTGCTATATCCTGTAGGCTTTGGTATATTGTGTTCCATTTCTGTTTATCTCAATAATTTTTAAAATTTCCCTTTTAATTTCTTCATTGACCCATTGGCTGTTGAGGAGAAGGTTGTTTTATTTCCATTTTTTGTGTGGTTTCTAAAGTTCTTCCTCTTATTGATTTTTTTTTGTTTTATTCCATTGTGGTCAGAAATGATATTTGATATGATTTTAATTTTTAAAAATTTTGTTAAGATTCATTTTGTACCCCAACATATAATCTATCCTGGACAATGTTCCATGTCCTGTTGAGAACATGTATTGTTCAACTATTGGATGGAACATTTTGTAAATGTCTGTCAGGTCCATCTGGTGTAGAGGGTGGAATAACTCTGATGTTTCTTTGTTGATTTTCTATCTGGGAGTTCTATTGCTGAAGGTGGATATCCTTTACTATCTTTGCATTAAAGTCATTCTGTCCCTTCAGTTCTGTCAAAATTTGCTTTATATATTTAGGTGTTCCAATGGTGGGTGCATATATATTTATAATTGCTATATCTTCTCACCACATTGAGCCTTTTATCATTCTACAGTTGTCTTCTTTGTCTCTCTTTACAGTTTTTGGCCCACCATCTGTTTAACCTAATATAAGTGGCATATAGGTGGGTCATGTGTTTATATCCATATATTTGAATTTGAGAATTTACATTCAAAGTAATCATGTAACTTCTGGTTTCTTTCAGAATCATTTCTTTGTCTTTGACCTTTAAGAGTTAACTTATAATATTTGGGGGGTAATCTTATTTGGGGTAAATCCAGTTGGTGATTTGATCTTCCTGTACCTGGATATTTATATCTTTCTCCAGCTTTGGAAAGATTTTTGTTATTCTTCTTTAAATAATCTTTCTACTCCTTTATCTTTCTATTCTCTGGAACTGCAATGATCCAAATATTTGCTCTTTTTACAATATCACATAGACCCTGTTCCTTGTCATTCCCATTTATTCTTTTCTCCTCTTGCTGTGATTTTTAAGTAGGTTATTTTAAGTTCAGTGATTCTTTTTTGTTTGATCAATTCTTCTGCTGATGCTCTCTATTATATTTTACAATTCCTGTATTGTATTTTTCACCTCCAGAATTTGTTTATTTTCATGATTTTGATCTCAAGTTTCTTTGATAAATTTTGGAATTGTTTCTCTGTATTTCCTTGAAATTTCCTGAGCTTCCTTAGCATAGCTATTTTGTATTCCCTATCTGGCAAATCACACACCTTCATCTCTTTGGAATCTATAACAATCATCTGATTTTTTCTATTTGGTTAGAACCGTAATTTACTGATTGTTCCTAGTGCTCATTCAGTGCCTGTGCATCGAATAACTGTTTACTCCAGCCTTCATAGTCTGGCTTTGTTTGTGCCTGTCATTCTTCAATGGAACTATCCACAAATCTAAATGAGCTAATTGTTGTGAGAACCTGTGACTGGTACAGTCATTTCAGCTCTACAATGTGCTGTAGGTTCAGGTTTGCTGTGAGACTCACCAGGGCTCTGAAGTTGACACAGTGCCCTGACCTGGATGAACCTGAGCAAGACCCAGGGAGCATACCCAAGCTGTGTGGCAAAGCTGGCCAGGGATCTGAGCCCAGAAGCCTGTCCAGTTGGCATCACATACTTCCCAGACATTCCATACACAGAGAGGATGTCTCGTTTTCTTCAGTAGAAGGAACAGAAGCCAAGACTGTTATTTTGCTCCCTCAGGATCTGCTGTGAGATAAAGGCTGGAGAGACAGCTCCCGTGACCCAGACAGGTAGACTTTTCAGCAAAACGTTGGAACAGCTCTCCTACTGCAGGTAAGGGTGCAGGATCTGAGGCTGCACCCCCTCAGGATATGTTATGGAGCAGAAACCAGTGTGCCCCTTTCAATGGCCCAAGTGGGTGCTACTGCCATCCCCTAGAAATTCCCTGCATGGACTCCTCTCCAACTAAAGGGTCCAGAGCTGATAGTAGGCCCCCTGAGGATCTGACATGAATTGGAGGTTGGTGACCCCTAACAGAAATTCAGACAGATGAACAGGTATTTCCAGGTGTGAGATAGGGGCAGGTCTCTCTCTGGGTTCCTGTGTGAACAGTAATAAACTGACAATGCAACTGAGAAGGACTGGGGCCAAATTAAAGGGTAATTTTCAGGTCTTCTGTCAAGATCAATGCTGGCAGGCACACGGGCCTTTCTGCCAAGGCACTGTTGTGCATTATTCTTTCTGACCCCTTGGCAGACAGTTTTGGTTGCAGGATCAAGGCCAAAAAGTGCTGAATCCAGGCCCTTTGAGGAATAGGGCTATTTCGGGGGATGAACCCAGGAGCACAATTACTGGGTATGCCACTTGGGTGTTTGCACGCTCAAAACAATATTCCTAGAACTCAGACTCCACCAGGCTTTCACAAACTTCAACCAGGAATTCCCAAAAGAAACTTTTCTGTGGATGATTGCAGAATTCTCGTTCTGGGGAAATATGAGCAGATGACCTCCTATTCTGTTATCTTGCTAATGTCCCCACTTTGAATACCACAATTGTTTGCTACTGTTATTGCCATTGGCTTTTGTTTGTTTGGTTGACTTAAACTTTGTATTATCACACCCCCTAAATGCATGACATTCTTTCATTATTGATCTCTGCAATGCACGCTTCATTCATTTTTAGCTTACTGCATAGACTTTAATTTGAATATGTCCTTGTGTATTGTTGATTTGTACGATTTATGTAAATGGATTACTCTGGTTTTTTTGTATTTATTTATTTATTTATTTTTTCATTTTTCACTCAGCACTGTGGTTTAGGAGTCAATGACAGCAATGAAGCATCTTGTCTGGTTTTAACTGCTCAGCAATGCCCCATGGGCTGCATCCATAAGACTTTTTACTTCTCTACACCTCTGATTGATTCCCATAATTCAAGTCCAAGTTTCCAACTCCGTTCCTCCACTATCAAAACCACAGTGAAATTCTCAAAAGCACTCGTTTATAGACTTTCCATCACTGGAGCAATTTCCCAGATAATTAGTTTTTAAAGACAAAAATTTTAGCTCACAGTTTCAGAGATTCCAGTTCATGATCAGTTGGCTTTGTTTCTCTTAGACCTACATCATGGAAGAAGTAGGTAGCAGAGCAAAAATGCTCACCTCATGAAATCATGCACACACTGAGAATAAAGCTACAGTGACGGGAAAGCTGCTGCTATTATCAGTATGATGGAAAAAATATTTCTCAACAAATACCATCCTTGCAGAGGTCCTTAGGTTACCGGGGGTATGCCCTCAAGAGGGATGTGAGACCTGCCAACCTTCCTTTCCCTTTTTTTCCTTCTGGTGTTGAATTTTGCTTCTCACACACTCTTACCATGATATGCTTCCCTGCCACAGGCACAAAACTACAGGGACAATGGATTACGGAATCTTCAAAACTTGAGTCAACACAAACCCTTTTTCTTTATAAGCTAAGTATTTTAGTCAGCTTTTTTGCTGCTGTGACCATAAGACCTGATAATAACAATTAGAGGAGGAAAAGCTTATTTCAGAAATCATGGTTTCAGAGGTCTCAGTCCATAGATGGCCGACTCCATTCCTCAGGGCCCAAGGTAAGGCAGGACATCATGGTAGAAGAGTGTGGCAGAGGAAAGTGGCTCAGGATATGGCACCAGGGAGAGAGGGGAGAGAGGGAGAGAGAGAGAGAGAGAGAGAGAGAGAGAGAGAGAGAGAAAGAGAGAGAGAGAGGGAGAGAGAGAGAGAGAGAGAAAGAGAGAGAGAGAGAGAGAGAGAATGCTCTCAGCTCAACAAGAACAAAATATATACCCCAAAGACACATCCCCAGGGACCTATCTCCTCCAACCACACCCTTCCTGCGTACTGTTACCATCCAGTTAATCCCTGTAAGGGGATTAATGCACTGATTAGGTCAGGTCAAACTCTCACAACCTGATCATTTCACCTTTAAACTTCCTTGCATTGTCTCACACATGAGTTTTTGGGACATCTCATATCTAAACTTAACACTAAGTATCTCAGGTATTTTATTGTAGTGATGGAAAGCTAATTAACATGGTAGGTAAAAATGAAAGACTTTTTTTTCATTTATCAATCTTCTTAAAAGGCAAAAATAGACTGAAGCAAAAAATAATAACAATGTATTGAGGGGTTTATAAAATAGAATTGAAACATATGACAACAATACATATAAAACTGAAGAGGAAAATGGAAGCACAGTGTTGGATGGCGGCAGTTTCCTGCTCTAAAAGTCTTTTGTAGGAATTTTTTTTGGGGGGAGGGGTCTTCTATGTATAGGATCATATTATCTGCAAACAGCAATACTTTTATTTCTTCTTTTCCTATTTGCAGCACTTTAATTTCTTTCTCTTGCTTAATTGCTGTGACTGAAGTATCAAGAACTATGTTGAATAGGAGTGGTGAGCATGAGCTTGCTTGTCTTGTTTCTGACTTTAGAGGAAATGCTTTTCCCTATTTATTCAGCCTTTCCCTGTTGAGTGTGTTGTGGGCTTTGGGTCTGATGTTGAGGTAAGGTCCTTCTATCCCTAGTTTCTTCAGTATTTTTATCATGAATGAGTACTGAATTTTGTCAACATATGATTTCTATAGAGAAGATCATTTGATTTTTCTCCTTAATTCTATTTATATAATGAATTATATTTATTGATTTGCATGAGTGATAGGATGAATTACAATTATTGAACCAAACTTGCAACCCTCAAATGAAACCAACTTGATCGTGAGGTAATAGTTTTATTAATGTGTTCTTGAACACATGTTGCTAAAGTTTCTTTAAGCATTTTTGCACTTATACCCATTAAGAATGTTGCTCTGTAGATTTCTTTCCTTCACGTGTCCTTATCTGATTTTAGTATTAAGGTGATATTGACTTCAAAGAATGAATTTGGGGATGTTTCCTCTTTCTACTTCATAGATGTATTTGAGGAGGACTAGCATCTTTTGTTGTTCTTGTTCTTTTTATTTACATATGACAATAGAGTCTATTTTTAACATATTTATAAAAACATCGAGTTTATCTTATTCTAATTAGGATCCCAGTCTTTTGGATGTACATGATGCTGAGATTCACTGTGGTGTATTCATATATGTACATAGGAAAGTTAAGTCAGATTCATTTTACTACCTTTCCTATTCCTACTCTCCTCCCTTCCCCTTATTCCCCTCTGTCTAATCCACTGCACTTGTATTCTTCCTCTTCCTCCCTTGTGTGTTAGCATCCACATACCAGATAGAACATTTGACCTTTGGTTTTGGGGAGATTGGCTTATTTCACTTAGCATAATTGTCTTCAGATCCATCCACTTACCAGCAAATGTCATAAAACCATTCTTCTATATAGCTGAGTAATACTCCATTGTGTATATAAACCACATTTTCTTCATCCATTCATCTGTTGATGGGCATCTAGGTTGGTTCCATAGCTTAACTATTATGAATTGTGCTGCTATAAACATTGATGTGGCTGCATCACTGTACTATGCTGATTTTAAATCCTTTGGATATATATTGACAATGGGATAACTGGGTCAACTGGTGGTTCCATTCCAAGCTCTTTGAGGAATCTCCATATTGTTTTCCAGAGTGGTCATACCAATTTGCAGTTCCACCAACAATGTATGAGTGTATGCTTTTCCCTACAACCTCGCCAACATTTATTGTCACTTGTATTCTTTTTTTTAAATTATTTTTTATTTTTACAGACTTCATTTTGATTCATTGTACACAAATAGGGTACAACTTTTCATTTCTATGGTTGTGCATACTGTACATTCATATCATTCATGTAATCATACATGTACATAGGGTAATGATGTCTGTCCCATTCCACCATTTTTCATACCCTTGCGCCCTCCTCCTCTCATTTCCCTCTTCATAATCTAAAGTTCCTCCATTCTTCCCTTACCCCCCTACCCCCCCAACCCAATTATATATCATCATCCACTTATCAGGGAGAACATTTGGCCTTCAGCTTTTGGGGTTTGGCTTATTTCACTTAACATTCTTCAATTCCATCCATTTATCTGCAAATGCCAAAATATTTTTCAATGGGTATAGCCACTCTGGAAAGTAATGTAGAGATTCCTCAGAAAACTTGGAATGGACCCACCTTTTGACCCAGCTATCCCACTCCTTGTTTTATATCCAAAGGACTTAAAATCAGCATACTACAGTGATGCAGCCACATCAATGTTTATAGCAGCTCAATTCATAATAGCTAGATTGTGGAACCAACCTAGATGCCCTTCAACACATGTATTCTTGATCACTGCCATTCTGACTATAGGAGATGAAATCTCAGTGTAATTGCAATTTGCATTTCTCTAATTGCTAGAGATTTGAACATTTTTTCATGTATTTGTTGACAATTTATATTTCTTCTGTGAAGTGCAAATTCACTTCCTTTGCCATTTGTTGATTGGGTTATTTGGGTGTTTTGGTTATTGTTTAAGCTGAGAATCCATCTGGTCCTACGATTTTCTTTGTTGGAATGCTTTTTATTACTTCTTCAATCTCATTGCTTATTATTCAGCTGTTTAGGTTTACTATATACTCTTGGTTCAGTTTGGGTAGGTGAGGTGTCTAGAAATTTGTCAATAACTTCTATGTTTTCCAGTTTATTGAAATAAGTTTTAAAATAGTCCCTACCCAACAATTCCCTGGGTTTCAACAATATTTGTGGTGATAACTCCTTTTTCATCTCTAATTTTGTTGATTTGAATTTTCTTTTGGTTGATTTGGCTAAACGTTTATCAATCTTATTTATCTTTTCAAAGAACCATCTCTTTGTTTTATTGATCCTTTGTATTATTCTTTTATTCTCCTTTTTCTTATTCATTTAATTTTGATCCATTGAACACAAATGGAGTACAGCTATTGTTTCCCTGGATGTACACAAAGTAGAGTCACACCATCTGTGCGTTCATACACGTACACAGGGCAATGATGTCTATCTCATTCTGTTATTATTCTTACCCCCCAACCCGACCTCACCCCTCCCTTCCCTCTATGCTATCTATCCTTCCTCCATTCTTGCCTCCCTTCCACCCCGCACTATGCATCATCATTCACTTATCAGAGAGATCATTTGGACTTTGGATTGTTGGGATTGGCTAATCAAACTTAGCATGACATTCTCCAACATCATCCATTTACCTATGAATGCCATAATTTTATTCTTCTTTATGGCTGAGTAATATTCCATTGTGTATATATACCACAGTTTCTTTATCCATTCATCTATTGAAGGGCATATAGGTTAGTTCTACAAGCTAGCTAATATGAATTGAGCAGCTATGAACATTGATGGGGCTGCATCACTGTAGTAATCTGATTTTAAGTCCTTTGGGTATAGGCCAAGGAGTGGGATAGCTGGGTCAAATGGTGGATCCATTTCAAGTTTCCTAAGGAATTTCCACACCACTTTCCAGACTGGCTGCACTAACTTGCACTCCCACCAGCAATGTATGAGTGTACCCTTTTCCCCACATCCTCGCCAACACCTGTTGTTGCCTGTATTCTTAATAAAAGACATTCTAATTGGGGTAAGATGAAATCTAAGGTGGTTTTGATTTGCATTTCTCTTATAACTAAGGATGTTGAACATTTTTTCATAAATCTGTTGATTGCTTGTAGATCTTCTTCTGTAAAGTGTCTGTTCATTTCCTTAGCCCATTTATTGATTGGGTTATTAGTGTTCTTGGTGTAAAGATTTTTGAGTACTTGGTAGATTCTGGAGATTAGTGCTCTGTCTGAAGTGTGTGTGGCAGAGATTTTCTCCCACTCTGAAGGCTCTCTCTTCACATTACTGATTGTTTCCTTTGCTGAGAAAAAGCTTTTTAGTTTGACTCTATCCCAATCATTGATTCCCGCTTTTATTTCTTGCACTTTGGGAGTCATGTTAAGGAAATCTGGTCCTAGGGCAACATGATGGAGATTTGGACCTATTTTCTCTTCTATTATGTGCAGGATCTCTGGTCTAATTCCTAGGTCCTTGATCCATTTTGAGTTGAGTTTTGTACAGGGTGAGAGATATGGTTTCATTTTGCTGCATATGGATTTCCAGTTTTCCCAGCACCATTTACTGAAGACGCTATCTTTTCTCCATTTATGTTTTTGGCTCCTTTGTCAAGTATGAGATAACTGTATTTATGAGGGTTTGTCTCTGTGTCCTCTATTCTGTACCATTGATCTACCTGTCTATTTTGGTGCCAATACCATGCTGTTTTAGTTACTATTGCTCTGTAATATAGTTGGAAGTCTGGTACTGTGATACCCCCTGCTTCACTCATCTTGCTAAGAATTGCTTTAGCAATTCTGGGTCTCTTATTCCTCCAAATGAATTTCATGATTGCTTGCTCTATTTCTATGAGTTCCATCATGGGGATTTTAATTGGAATTGCACTGAATTTGTATAGTGTTTTTGGTAGTATGGCCATTTTGACAATATTAATTCTGGCTATCCAAGAACATGGGAGATCTTTCCATCTTCTCAGATTCTCTTTAATTTCTTTCTTTAGTGTTCTGTAGTTCTCATTGTATAGGTCTTTCACTTCTTTTGTTAGATTGATTCACAAGTATTTTTTTTTAGGCTATTGTGAATGGGATACTTTTCCTAATTTCTCTCTCAGAGTATGCATCACTTATGAATAAAAATGCATTAGATTTATGAGCATTAATTTTATATCCTGCTACTTTACTGAATTCATTTATGAGTTCCAGAAGTTTTCTGGTGGAATTTTTAGGCTCTTCTAAATAGAGAATCATGTCATCAGCAAATAGGGATAGTTTTGAGCTCTTCTTTTCCTATTCGTATTCCTCTAATTTCTTTGGTTTAATTGCTCTGGCTAGAGTTTCAAGGATAATGTTGAATAGTAGTGGAGAGAAAGGGCATCCCTGCCTTGTTCCAGTTCTCAGGGGGAATGCTTTCAATATTTCTCCATTGAGAATGATGTGGGCTTAGCATAGATAGCCTTTAAAATGTTAAGGAATGTTCCTACTATCCCTATTTTTTCTAGTGTTTTGAGCATGAAGGGGTGCTGTATTTTATCAAATGCTTTCTCTGCATCTATTGAAATAATCATGTGGTTCTTGACTTTAAGTCTGTTGATGTGGTGAATTACATTTATTGATTTCTGGATGTTGAACCAACCTTGCATCCCCAGGATGAAACCCACTTGATCATAGTGCACTATATTTTTAATATTTTTTATGCAATTTGCTAAAATTTTGTTAAGAATTTTTGCATCTATGTTCATTAGGGATATTGGTCTGAAATTTTCTTTCCTCAATGTGTCCTTTTCTGGTTTTGGTATCAGGGTGATATTAGCTTCATAGAATGAGTTTGGAAGGGTTCCCACCTCCTCTATTTCATGAAATACTTTGAGGAGTATTGGAATGAGGTCTTCTTTTGAAGGTCTTGTAGAACTCGGATGTGAATCCATCTGGTCCTGAACTTTTCTTTGTTGGTAGGCTTTTGACGACTTCTTCTATTTCATTGCTTGAAATTGACCTATTGAAGTTGTGTATGTCCTCCAGATTCGGTGGCTCATATACCTCTAGGAACCTGTTGATGTCTTCCAGGTTTCCTATTTTGTCGGAGTATAAATTTTCAAATTAGCTTCTAATTATGTTTTGTATTTCAATTGTGTCTGTTGTAATATTTCCATTTCCATCGCGAATTTTAGTAATTTGGAGTTTCTCTCCTCTTCGTTAGTGTGGCTAAGGGTTTATCAATTTTGTTTATTTTTCCAAAGCACCAACTTTTTGTTTTGTCAATTTTTTGAATTGTTTCTTTTGTTTCAATGTCTTTGATTTCTGGTCTGATTTTGATTATTTCCTGTCTTCTACTACTTTTGGTGATGATCTGTTCCTCTTTTTCTAGGGCTTTGAGCTGTAATGTGAGGTCATTGATTTGTTGACTTTTCATTCTTTTATTGAATGCACTCCATGCAATGAATTTTCCTCTTAGCACTGCTTTCATAGTATCCCAGAGATTTCTATATGTTGTACCTTTGTTCTTCTTGACCTCTAAGAATTTTTTTATTTGCCCCTTAATCTTCTGTTATCCATGCATAATTCAATAGTGTATTATTAAGTCTCCAGGTGTTGGAGTAGTTTCTGTTTTTAACTTTATCGTTGCTATCTAATTTCATTCCATTATGATCTGATAGTATACAAGGTAGTATCTCTGTTTTTGTATTTGCTAAGAGTAGCTTTGTGGCATAACATATGGTCTATTTTAGAGAAGAAGCCATGAGCTGCTGAGAAGAAAGTGTATTCGCTTTTTGATGGATGGAATATTCTATATATGTCTGTTAAGTCTAAATTATCAATTGTGTCATTGAGTTTTATGGTTTCTTTGTTCAATTTTTACTTGGAAGATCTGTCCAACGGTGAGAGAGGAGTGTTAAAGTCCCCCAGTATTATTGTGTTTTGGTCAGTTTGGCTCCTGGAATTGAGAAGGATCTGATTGACGTACATGGATGCACCATTGTTTGGTGCATAAATATTTATGATTGTTATGTTTTGCTGATTTATGCTTCCTTTAATTAGTATGAAATGTCCTTCCTTATTCCTTCTGACTAACTTTGGCTTGAAATCTGCTTTATGTGAAATGAGGATGGAAACCCCTGCTTTTTTACTAAGTCCATGTGCATGGTATGTTTTTTCCTAACCTTTCATCTTTAGTCTGTGGGCATGTTTTTCTTTGAGATGAGTCTCTTGAAGGCAGCATATTGTTGGATCTTTCTTTTTAATCCAATCTGCCAGTCTATGTCTTTTGATTGATGAGTTTAGGCCATTTACATTCAGGGTTATTATTGAGATATGACTTGTATTCCCAGTCATTTTGACTTATTTTTGGATTTTAATCTTACTTGGTTTTTCCTTTAATTGGCTGTTCCTTCAAGGTAATTCCTCCCTTTGCTGACTTACATTGTTGTTTCTTATATATTCCTCTTGGAATATTTTGCTGAGGATTTTCTGTAGGGCAGGCTTTCTCTTTGTGAATTCTTTTAGCTTGTGTTTATCATGGAAGGATTTTATTTCATCTTCAAATCTGAAGGTAAGTTTTTCTGGGTATAAGATTCTTGGTTGGCATCCATTTTCTTTCAGTGCTTGGAATATGTTGTTCTAGGCCCTTCTTGCTTTTGGGGTCTGGGCTGAGAAGTCTACTGATATTCATATTGGTTTACCCCTTTATGTAATCTGATGTTTTCCTCTTGCAGCCTTTAAAATTCTATCTTTGTTTTGTATGTTAGGTATTTTCATTATAATGCGCCTGGGTGTGGATCTGTTGTGATTTTGTGCATTTGGTGTCCTATAAACCTCTTGAATTTGATTTTCCATTTCATTCATCAGTTTTGGGAAATTTTCTGATATTTTTTCATTGAACAGATTTTTCACTCCTTTGGTTTGTGTCTCTGTGCCTTCCTCTATCCCAATAACTCTTAAATTTGGTCTTTTCATGATGTCCCATAACTCTTACCATCTTCTCTGCCTGGTTGAGTTTGTTTTCAAGATTAAATATTTTGTCTTCGTCGTCTGAGGTTCTGTCTTCCAAGTGATTTAGCCTGTTGGTTAAGCTTTCTATTGAGTTTTTAATTTGGTTTATTGTATCCTTCATTTCAAGGATTTCTGTTTGTTTGTTTTTCAGAATCTCTGTCTCTTTATTGAAATGATCTTTTGCTTCCTGCAGTTGCTCTTTTAGCATTGCCTGCATTTGCTCTCTTGACTCCTCATTTGCTTCTTGGATCATTTTAATTATGTACAACTCCCTTTCTGACAATGCTTCTGCCATGTTGTCATTGGGTTCTTTTGGTATAGTGTCTGGGTTTGTTTGGGATATTTTCTTCCCATGTTTTCTCATGTTGCTAGTGTATCTTCCCCTCTAGTAATGCAAATCCTAGATATTGCAGTTTCCGCTTAAAGACTTATAGGGTTCCTGCCTATTCTCAATACCTCCCCTTGAATTTAGAGATCAATATTAGCAGCACACCATATAAACAATATGTGTCCTTAATCTAAATAGTCCCTATTAAGATATTAACAGTGTTGTCTTAATAAACAGAGATGAGTTCAAATTATTATCTACAGCATAACCAATAAGTTTGCAATAAGGACTGCAATTCCTAATGTTGGACAGCGAGAATGAGGAGGGGTATAAGACAAAACACTAATGAGATAAGAAGTGAATCTATAGATATACTATGTCATATTAATAGTGGAAGTGGAATTAAAAGAAACAGGTTGTTAGCGTGAGGAAAAAAGATATTCTCCAAGGAAACAGACATGTAAGAGGGAGATAGAGTGATAAGAATATTAATAAAATAAAAGGTAGGAATATAGTGGGTATATTAGGAATAATTGTAGCATTATAATTAATTTAAAAACATTCTGTCATAAAAATATACTGTACATTTCAAACCTCTTATTTTTCAAAGGCCTGATATTTGAGAGGTGCTTAATCAAGCAGTGACCCAAGAAGGGTGCTGTCCCACTACCTCCAGGTTGGGAATGATCAATGTTTCTGGGTAGAGGCAGCCTGGTGTTGATAGACGATCAGATACAGCACAGGCACTAGACAGCGGGCCAGGGTGTGGGCCTGGGCACTAGACCAAGTTGGGGTGGGAGTGCAGAACTGTGCTCAGTGATGGAGACACTGGGCTTGATAACCCAGGCAGGCCTGAGCTATGTGCTGGGGGCTCAGGCAGTTGCAGGTGGTTGCTCTCTCCCGGGGACGCCGTAAAATGGCACCAACGGGCCTAAGATCCCCGCTGGGGCTGGGGATTCAGGTCACTGCAGGCAGGAGCTCTCTCCAGGAGACACCGGAAAATGGCGCCGGAAAACCAGAGCTCCGCTCTGAGGATCAGGCATCCACAGGTGGTTGCTCTCTCCTGGGGATGCTGTGAAATCTATTCTTTTATTCTCTATTTTATCAATTTCAACTTTGACTCAATTGTTTCCTTCCTTCTCCTTGTTTTAGAATTAGTTTCTTCTTGTTGTTCTAGGACCTTGAGATGCATCACTGGGTTGTTTACTTAACATTTTTATGGTTTTTTTCTGATTTTTTAAAGTAGGTTTTCATAATTATAAATTTTCCTCTTAGAACCACCTTCCTGATGTCCCAGAGATTCTGATATGTTGTATCCCTATTCTTTCTTGATATCACAAATTTTTAAATTTCTCCTCTAATTTTTTCTATGACACATTCATCATTCAAAAGTGTACTGTTTAATTTCCATGTGCTTATGTTGTTTCTATCATTTTTCTTGCTGTTAATTTCCTACTTCATTCTATTATGCTCTAATAAGATTCAGGGCATTATATCTTTTTTGTATTTGCAAGGGTTTTTTTCTAATGTAAAATATGATCTATTTTGGAAAAGGTTCCATGAACAACTGAGAAGAAAGTTAATTTGTCGATGAATTAAATATTACATAGGTGTCTGATAGGACCATTTTAGCAGTGCTTTTTTAAAGTTTTAAGTCTTTTCTGAGTTTATGTCTGGATGGCCTATCTGTTGGTAAGGCAGGTGTGTTGAAATATTATTGTCCTGGGGTCTACTGAGTCTTTATGTCAAGTAGAATTTGTTTTATGCAAGTAGGTGCCCTGTGTTTGGGATATAAATATTTACAATCATTATGTATTCTTGTTGGTCCCTTTACCAAAATGAAGCAACCCTCTTTGTCTATTCTAATTAATTTTGGCTTGAAGTCTGATTTGTCAGATATGAGAGGATCTACTCCTGCTTCTCTTGCTTTTCATCTCCATTTGCATAGCATATCCTTCTCCATCCTTTCACCTTCAATTTGTGGATGTCTTTGCCTTTAAGGTGAGGTCTGGTAAACAACAATATGTTGAGTCTTGTTTTTAATCCACTCTGCTAGTCTGCTTATTTTAATTGGAGGGTTTAGACCATTTACAGGCAGTGTTATTATAGAGAGATGATTATTTACTGCCATTTTGATTTATTTCTAATGTTTACTTAAGTCCTGATTCTCCTTTACTTAGCTACCCTTCTAGTGAGATTTGTTCAGTCACTGGCTCTGAGTTTTGTTTTTGTTTTCTTTGGTCTGAAATAGTTATGAATATTCTGTATTACTGGCTTAGTAATCATGAGTTCTTTTGGTTTATGCTTATTTTTGGAAGGTTTTATTTCTTCTTAAATTATGAAAGATAGCTTTGCTTGATATAGAAATCTTGTATGGCAATTATTTTCCTTCATGTCTTGGTACACACTGGTCCAAGCCTTCTTGGCTTTTAGAGTTTGTGCTGAGAAATCAGCACTAATTCTGACTGATTCGCCTCTAAATGTGACCTGCTGATTTTATCTGGAGGCTTTTACAATTATATCTTTGTTCTATTAGATGTTTAATTATAGCCTGGTCTGGAGATTGTCCTTTTTAATCTTGTCTGTTTGGGATTCTGAACACTTCATGTATCTGAATTTTCACCTCATTCCCAAGGTTTGGAAATTTTTTCTGATACTATCTCACTGAGAACATTATAAATTTCCTTAGCAGTATCCTACTTAATGACAATGATCCTTACATTTGGTTTCTTAATGTTACCCTAAATTTCTTGGATATTCTGGTCATGGTCTCATATCTTTTCTTTATTGTTGTGTTTTCAGTGCTATGTGCCTTGTCTTATATATGGTCTAATCACTTGGTTATTATTTCAACTGCATTTTTAATTTGATTTATTGTGTCTTTTGTTCTCAGGATTTCTGCTTGGTTCTTTTTCAGAATTTCTCTCTCTATTGAAGTGTTCTTTCACTTCCTGTATTTTCTCTTAATTAATTCCTTAAATCTCCTTTTAGTTCATTGATCATTTTAACTATATATTTTCTAAATTACTTATTCAGTATTTCCTCCACAGCAGTGCCTATGGGGTCAGTTGTTGAAGTGCTGTTAACTATTGAGGGCATTTTATTCTCTTGCTTTTCATATTGCTTGAATTTATAGCCATCTGCTAGAGTTTTCAATCTCCTCTACTGTTGTACAAGGCAATTTTTTAGTGAGCTGCTTTCTCTTTACTAAGTGTCCTGGCTAGGTGATATCTAAGTGTCAATACTCCCATTCAACATGAACCCACTGGTATGTCCAGTTGAGAGAAGGAACTGAAGCCACTTCAGAACACAGCCATATGCTAAAAAAACTTTTTAAAATCTTAGTGAAAATGTTCTCCAGATGTCCACCAATCCAAGTGGAAAATAGAAGTGATGTTTTAGGGTGGATTGAGAAATTAGGTGTCAAATCAAATGAAATTACAATTAAACTATATTTGACTCTCTGCTTAGCTATTCTCTCACTGCTTCCATTTTGGACTGCTGGGAAGTCAAGTCTTACTGCCTATTTCCACTACACCATCTTCCAAGAGCCAGTTTATTTATTTTTCTTGCAGCCTTTTTTGGAAGAATCCTTTCTTTCTGGGGTTTTGGAAATTGGGCAGTTTGTTTTCAGCTCTGATCCAGACTGGTCAAACTTATTAGGGGAGTCTGTGTCCGCTCCCTCCTTACCTAGCCAGCTCTGTCACACTCCTTCTGAGATCCTCAGTCTATGTGCTATCAGGGGAGGTGTATAGGACGCATCAGCTTATTCTCCAGCCCCTTCTAGGACTGGAAGAGAGGATTTGGATCACCAAATATGGTCTGACTTTAATTAGTCTCAGTTCCCTGCTCCCCAGTTTCAGCCAGGCTCCTTACCCCAGAGCTCAGACCACCAGTTTCAAGTGAAAATGTCTTCCACTCTTCACAGATCTGTAGGCTCAGTTTGTTGCTGCAGAATTATTTTTATTCACTCTTGGAGAGTTGCTATGATCTTTTCATTCCTCTAATCCACCATCTTCCATTCCTCAAAGAGAAAAATTCAGATTAATACTGAAATTTGAGATATTCCAGTCAGGAGAAAGTTATATCCTCCCCAGAGGAAGCTGTTGTCCCCATGCCTCCTCATATCTCAGGCACCACTCACTCACCTCAGTTGCTACTTTAATTAAGTTAGAAAAGAAGGGTTTATTTGTAAAATATTGCTGTCATAAGTTGCTGACCATCACAACCTAATGCAGTTAGGCATCTAACTCATACCAAGTACAAACACAAATTCCAAATTATTATAGGCTTAAATGTTAAAAATGAAGAAATGAAGTCTAAGAAGTACAAAAGTGAAACAGACCTTACCAAGGTGGTGAAAGGTACTTAATGTTTGAAGAAAATAAATTATAAATGAATATATAAAACAAAAACTTTTGCAAGGCCAAAGATACCATAAATAAAAAATGGGCAAATAAAAAGTAAAAAAATATGCTGCATAAAATAGAGCTCATGATAATATATCCATCATAAAAACAGCAAGCAAAACAAAAGAACAATGGACTGTGGATATGATATTTGCAAATTAACACACACAAATGGTCAACCAATATTAACATTTCCTAGTGGTCAGAGGACTGCAAATTAAAATTAAAATGAAATATTAATTGCAAAGAATTATAATACACTGCAGGCTCAATAGAGGTTAAAGGGCACTCTTTTACTTTGCTGATAAGAAGGTAAAGTACTACAGCACACGCAGAAAACAAATTGGCAAAATTTAAAATCTGCATACACTTCAGAATAACCATATTTCTGGGCATCAATCCTAGAGAAATTATGACACTCAAACTTCAAGTTATATTCTCAAAAATGTTGATTGCAGCATTCTTTGTAGCAATTTGAAAATGGAAGAAAGTAAGTCTAAATGTAGGCAAACGGTTTGAGAAACTATGGCACATTCACAAGATGGACTCTCATAATGACAAAAAACTTAGACCTATGCCATTTAACTTATGGTAAGTTTTTACACAGTATTGATGAATGAGAAAAGCAAAGACAAATGAGTCACCGCAATTTTTAAAACAGAAATGGAAAAGCTCCTCTATGTGTACATATTTATATGTGCACATATGTACAGATATTTAACATTCATATATAATCAGAGCAAGCTAAGAAATACATCTACTCTGTGGTTAACATGAGTTACATTGAGCAGAGAATAAGTAGGAGAGAATGTGAAAAAGCAGCAAGTGAAGAAAAAGATGCTAAGAAATAGGCTGTATGATGTGATTCCATTCAAGTATCTGGGTAAAATGATGTCTATATAAATTAAATGTAAAAATTATTTGAAAAACACTAAATTAAACTGACTCTCCTAGTTGAGAAAAATAATATCTATTCCCAGAAATATTTCCTAGACTATTGGACATAAAAATTAATTTATTTCTATTATTTCTTTTAGTCGTAGTTTGTTACTTCTCTGATTCCAGTTTTACCCTTCCAGTTATGTTAATTTTGAATCCTGAACCTTAACTGAGCAATGTGGAGAGATATGCAGCGTGGGAGGAGTTGCCAGCTCTCTTCCATTAGGGAGCCACAGTGTGCTGAGGCAAGGGAGGCATGGTGGTTTTAGGGAACCTTGGAAGTTCGTGGTTCTCCAGGTCCTCCAAATTCTCTAAGATGCCATTATTACATTTGTTGAAATGATAAAATTTCCTCATTAACATCCAGTGCTCCCATAAACAACTGGCCATGACCATAAATTCAACTAGTGATGAAACTGAACAGATAACTGAATCCAACTCTGAGTTAGTTTTGCAAAACCTCTGTTAGTCAGTTTTCTTCACTGTGATAAAAATACCTGACAAGAACAACTTAGAGGAGGAAAAGTTTATTTTGGTTTATGGTTCCAAAGATTCAGTCCCTGGTCAACAGATTCCATTGCTGTGGGCCTGAGGTGAGGCAGAATATCGCAGTGAAAAGGGTGTGGTAGAGGAAAGATACTCAGCTCATGGTAACCTTGATTGAAAGATGGGTGGGGGAAGGGACCAGAAGCAGATGTAGTCCCCAAGGGGGAGCACCCAGTGACTTACCTCCTTCAGCCACATCCCACCTGCCTACAATTACCACCCAGTAGTCCATTCAAATTATTAATCCATCAGATGATTAATCCACTGATGAGGTTAAAACCCTCATGATCTAATCATTTCACCTCTGAACTGTGCTGCCTTGAGGACCAAACTTTCAACACATGAGCTTTTGCTAGGGGCATTCCAGGTCAAAACCAAAACAGCCTCTGCCTTACATCTGTAGAATAATAGATATTTTTTCAGCATCTTAAGGTCAAAAACCAAGAAATGAAATCGTTGTCTTTAAAACAGAAGCCCCTATAATTTTGGCCTTTCTTAATTTTAGTAACTTCCCATTATTCACAGGATTAGCACAATGTTCATGGTCTCAGGCAATCGTGGGTCTTAGTAGAATAATGACAATGAAATACCATCAGCAGTAAAAGTGGATGACTCACTTCTTTTTGTACATCTCAGTACAATAACCAATTCCACATGTCCTCATTTCCCTGAGAGTTATTGCCTACAAACCCAACTTTAGTTTCAGTTCCAAAGCCAATTATCTTCCTTTGTAAGCAAGAGAAATTGACTGTGGATAGCTTGATTAGGGGGAAAAGAGGAATTTGGGAGAGGGGACAGGATAGTTACCAAAATAGAAGAGGAACAGTAGCAGACATTACTGTCTAATTCTAAACACTCTGCATTTCACTGAAGCTCTGTTGCCTGCAACTGACCTTTGAGACCTGTTTCAAGATCAGTTACCATTCTTTGGTTGAAAGCACCTCAAACTGATTGCATATAACTATGGAAAGGATGTTGGAGCCTTGTAAACTTATGGAGGGGGCAGTTCAGTAACTGAGAGCATAACTTAGCTCAGACTACCTGACTTAAATTCCAGCTCCACCACTTCCTTGCTATGAATCCTTAGACAGGAATACAAATATCTTGTGTCTCATTTTCTCACCAGTAAAGGAAAACTAACAATATAATTTGTATATTTGTTGAGATGGTTAAGTAGCATAATAAAAGTATGATGTTGTATTCATTTTCTGTTGCTGCCACAACAAATGATTACAAATTTAGTAATTTTAAATAACACGAACATGTTATTTCATAGTGCTCTAGGTCAGAGTCTTGGATGGGCTCAATCATTTTCACTATCTGGATTACATGAGGCCAAATCGAAGTGTCAACAGGCCTTATCTGGAAGATCTGGGGAAGAAAACACTTCCAGTCTCATTCAGGGTGTTTGCAGAATTCAGGGCCATGAATTCCATGAATTGAGATTCCTATTTCTTTTCTGTCTGTTGTCTAGTCTTATTCTGAGTTTCTAGAAACTTCCCGAAATCCCTGGCTCATAGACCCCTCTGTCATGAAAGCCAGCAATGGTGGGTTGAGTCCATCTCCTCTTTATATTAACTTGAACCTTATCTTTCCTACCTATAGTTGGAGAAAGTTCACAAATTTTAAGGATTCATATGAATAGATTGTGTCCACCTGGATAATCTAGGACATCCTTCCTATTTTATAATTATAATTACATCCGCCATGTTCCTTTTGCCATATAAAAATAGTATATTCCTAGGTCCCGGAGATTAGGAAGATGACATCTTCCTACCACAGGAATTTACTACATTTTCAGCACTAGTTAAGAAATGTAACAAATGTGCTATTGTTACTATTTTGGGGGTGGGGATACTGGGGACTGAAGGCAGGGGCACTCGACCACTGAGACACATCCCCAGCCCTGTTTTGTATTTTATTTAGAGACAGGGTCTCACTGAGTTGCTTAGGGCCTCGCTAAGTTGCTGAGGCTGGCTTTGAACTTGTGATCTTGCTGCCTCAGCCTATAAGCCACTGAGATTACAGGCATGTGCCACTGTGCCTAGCCTATTGTTACTATTTTTATTAAAAATATAACCCCCAAGAAGGACAATTGCCAGGGAAACAGGATTTATAGTTTGTTTAGGCCCTTCAGGTAATTGACTTTGTTCCAAATGCTTTCTTTCTTTTTGTTTGATTCTACTCAGTATTCAGATTTCCTACAGAAAGATTCTGAATAGCCTCACTTGAATCTTAGTTTCCCTCCTTGCCGTATGCTGTCAGGAAATAGGGGTAAAATGGTTCATCTATCCTGGGTTGCAGGATCACCCCGTCCCCATCACCATATGAATCTGAGGTCATCACATTTTCCTAAGATTTGGGGGTATAATTTTCAGAAGTGTGAAGGAATAAAAAGCAACAAATAGCAATGGATGTTAATATAGATACTTTAAAAAATCAACATTTTAATAAAACAATCCCCTGAAAAAGAGAGTTGGTTGATTCATTACTCCTTCTCTGAATGAGACTGATAATCCTGAGAGTTCTCTGTTCTCTGTGCAAGCATTTCCAAAAAAAGCAAAAGCCATTGAGTTCCTGGTGGCATTTCCCATGGACAATCAATACTCTCTCCTTAAAGTCCATCAGATCATGCAGCATCAGAGTTCAGTGTTTGTTTCATCATAATTTTGTGTCTGCTACATGAGAGGATGAAAATATTTTCTGATCAATCTTCCCATAGCTGCCTTCACCTCCTTGTTCTGCAGGCTGTAGATGAGGGGATTCAACATAGGAGTGATCACACTGTACTGCAAGGAGAAGATCATTTCCAGAGGGGAACCTGAGGTTGGTAAGAGATAACTGATGAAACCTGAGCTATAGAACAAGATCACAGTGGTGAGGTGGGAGGAGCAGGTGGAGAAAGCCTTGCTTCTGCCTGTGGTGGAGCTGACCCTCAGGATAGTGGAGACAATGCGGGCATAAGAAGAAACGATCATGACAAGGGTTCCAAAGAAATGCAAGACAGAGGAGCAGAGCAGGAGGGCGAAGTTGGCAGAGGTGTCAGAGCAAGACAGAGGAAAGAGAGAAGACAGCTCACAGCTGAAGTGAGGAATAGTTTGCTCCTCGCAAAAGTCTAAACTAACAGCCGGCAGGATATTGATGAGAGCATCAACAAAGGCCAGTCCCCAGGAGACCCACACCAGCCCAGCACAGAGCTGGTTACTCATTACCTGGCCATAGAGCAGAGGGGAGCTGATGGCAACATAGCGGTCATAGGCCATCGCAGCCAGCAGACAGGCCTCAGTGCCACCAGTGGCAAACACGAAGAAGGCCTGAGCCAAGCAGCTCTCTACAAAGATGGTTTTGCTTTCAGAAAGCATATTCTCCAACATCTTGGGTGCTGTGACAGATGAGTGGCAGAGGTCTAGGAAGGACAGTTGTCTCAAGAAGAAATACATGGGTGAGTGGAGGTGAGAATCAGCTGTGATCACCAGCAGCATCAAGAAATTTCCCGTCAGAGTGAGGAGGTAAATCAGAAGCAACAACACAAAGAGTATGGCCTGAATGTAAGGGTCAGAAGACAGCCCAAGAAGAATAAACTCACTGAGAACACTGGAGTTTTTCATTGCCACATAGAAAACTGTTCTCTCTGGAATACAAAAGAGGTCTAGGAAAAAAAAAAAAAAAAATCAAAAGACTGTTAATGCCCCAATACCCCTTAGTTACTCCAGAACCCAGATCTTATCTTCCATAAATATCTTCTCATCACTACCCCCAAAATACATTCAGATATTTAAATGCTAACTTTCTGCTTGTTATCATGCCATTGATATTCTAAATCAACCATGTTATTATATATTATAATCTTTTTTTAGCTAGAGTATTTTTATGCTGCTGAGAGTGATTCACTTCAGGAGAATTTCTGATGGGAGAGAGGAACATTCCAGGAATGAGTTGCCTAAGTAATGGAGAGAGGATTAAATCGAGATTAAAAGGATGTAGGTAGGAGCAGGGGCACTATTCTACATAGAAGGAAAAGTCAAGAGTATAAGAAGTTAAGGGAGTTCCTACTTCATTGCTTCCATTTCTTCTTCAAAAAGTTTAAATGAGGTCATTGGTGGTCTATATGTGTGAGAGCATGCCCACGTGCCCACAAGAAATTACAAAGGTATTGATTATGATAAAATCAGGGGTTCCAAAGAAATGCAAGACAGAGGAGCAGAGGAGGAGGGTGAAGTGGTTAATTGATTAAATCCTATTCCCAATCATGGGAATAGGAGCCAGGGTGAAGAACTTGAAACCACTGGAGTATAGGAAAACAATAAGACATCAAGAAATTTAAGCAATGTGGAATTAGATTGGGAATTTTTCTTATCTTAAATTTTACAATTTTATTTATTGGAATCATATTTAATTTTAAAATATAAGTCCATACTAGTAATGAATTTTTAAAAAATGATAGCCTAAATTATAATGCCCAGGGATATTTAGGTGGACTTTTGTGAGCATTTCTATACCTACAATGAAATTATGAGAAATTGATCCCTATTTTAGAGCAACATTCTCATTAGAAGTGCCATGCCCCTCCTAAAACCCACATATTCAATAGTATACGAAGTCACGACTCCTGTGTAAGCCATCATATCAGGTTTTAAGGCTCCATATGGTTACCTAAACTATCTTCTCACACTTTTTACTTGTGTGTATTTTCCATATTGGACTAATACTCTAGGTTTCACCTGCGTGCCTTCTTTCTGTTCTAATTCAGTACTGTTCGTCTAGTTCATCTATGAAGACAGAAAGACCTTCCATTGTTGGATGACTGAATAGGTGAGCCTGCCAGTCCTGGTGAGGAACGAAACCAGTTACCTGAAATCTCAGTTGGTAATTCACTGGCTTCTGGCACTGCTTTCAGATCCATAAGTGATAAAACTGCTCAGCTTGCAGAGCCAACATTGAGAAGAGTACTCTAAGGGAGAAGTAGAAAAACATGTTAAGATTTAACGTTGTGTTAGATTCAACGTTAACAATATAAAATGACAATGTGTAGACAATACCTGGGCAATTATTTCATTGGGGGGAACTGGATCTAGAGGGAATGATTGCTCAGATTCTTCCTCTTTCACCCTTTAGACATGGAGGCTCCTCCTGAGATTCACCTCCAGGGCAGAGAATGTGGAAGAGAACTCAGGCAAAGGTTCAGAGTAGCCATGAGTGAGGCCTGTGTTGTGTGATTTCAGAACCCAAACATATCAAAAAGTCTTCTTTTGACTATCTCCAAACATAGATCAACTGACTCCAGAGATTCTATGAACTGCAGAGAGAATCCCAACTTTGGATCAAAGCAAAACCATGCATGGAAAGAAACAGCAGTGTGATAAAAGGCAATGCTAGTAACTTGCTTGATTCTGCAGGTCTCTTCCTTAAGGTTATTTAGAGACTCTCAGAAAAATATTTTAAAACAAAATGAAAATTTCTATTTTGACTGTGTCTGCAATATCACCATTATTGACATGCAATCTACAAGTCAAATTTTAAAATAAAGAATTCTGGAAACCTAATACAAAAGGATAGTTTTTAGATACTAACATAATTATGTAATGAAATGAATGACCCTTACCCAAAGGAAAATCCTGTGGACTGTCCATTTCAGAATCAAACAAAGGGCAACATGCATAGTAACTAACCCATAAAAATTGATCCAAATGGGATGGGAGGGGGTCGGGGGAGGAAAGATAGTAGAATGAGACCAACAGTATTACCCTATGAATATGTAAGATTATATGAATCTTGTGAATCTACATGGTGGAAAAAAAAGATATATTCCCTGCAGTATAATTATATCAAAATGGGTTCTACTGTCATGTATAATTAAAAAGAACCAATAAAAAAAAGTTGATCCAAATGTGATAGTGGAACACATGAATGAACAAGGGAGAGAGAGAAAAAGAGAGAAAGGCTGCTTTTTGAAAGACAATCCAGTCTTTGTGACAAAGGCATGAGCTTCTAAACAATCGGTATAAAGTTCCTAAATGCATGAGAGACACTTGATATAAGAAGGAAAGTATCAAAGTGAGAGGTTTCCAAGATAAATTGCATCCATTTTCTAAGTGTGTTCTGATTTTGCTCTAAAGCCTGCTTCCTTGACCAATGAGATGCCCCATATGCTCTGGGGTAGATAAAGGGAGACGTTTTGCTTGATTTTGTTTTATAATGTTTTATTAGAAAAAAAACTCTGAAAATAGACATTATTACAAAAATGAGAGTGCATCAGATTTACATACAAATTAGTCATTCCCATTGTACAATCACTCAACAAAGATTTGGACAAGACTTCCACATGAGTCAGAACAAGCTGTATATACCACACAGGAACTGAAATAATTATAGAGTTCCCAGTTCCAGCTTGTCAGGAAGAGGACCAAACAACAAAGCCTGTGACCTCACATCCAGGGCATCCTATAGCAGCCGTATTTGCCCAAGGATTGTGAGCAACATGATGAGGCACCTGTGATATGGTGCAAAAATAATTATGCTGTAAGAATTCTTTAGAGCTGAAACACCATCTCAGGAGACAAAGAAGCACTACCTCTGTTGCAAAAGGCTTCAAACAGACTCTATTTTAGACATCATTGAAATATTGTTCATTGTTTTAGGTTGGCATTGGGATAGTGGTAATGTAGGAAGAGCCCATTTATAGGAGATGAATATTAATAAGAGTCACGGTGTCATTACTTACTTCCAAATGATTCAGCCAGATGAACCATGTAGATATATAGACAGAGTTACATAAAGTACACCCCATCAGTAAAATATTACCAA
The DNA here is from genome assembly GCA_020662805.1 of Glaucomys volans. NCBI lineage: Eukaryota > Metazoa > Chordata > Mammalia > Rodentia > Sciuridae > Glaucomys > Glaucomys volans. The sequence continues at coordinate 264,187 of JAJEJO010049222.1, forward strand.
TTCACATATCTAGGTGAAAGTTTTATTATTATACTAGTGTTTCAACTTTTATACATGTTTAAAATTTCCAAAATTAAATATGCTTTTAAAATTCTTGAGTAACACCTCCCCCTCATGCACAAATTTAATGACTAAGTTTTACTCAAATAACAGCCTTATCCACCAGGGAAATTCAAATTAAAGTCTAAATGGTATTTCTTAAAACACAATAATACATAGAAAACAGCTACAGGGTTTCCCTTGGTTACAAGTCATCAAGTTTACAATGTGAATTTGATGATAAAATACTGATTAAAATAAATTCCCTTTACCCTAATCAATGCAATCTCCAAATTCACAAATTATGTATTTAAATACATAATTAAAATAACTATTTAAGTGCTTTTCTTTTTTGTGGGGTCAGTACCAGGGATTGAACACAGGGGCACTAAATCACTGAGACACATCTCCAGTCCATTTTTATATTTTATTTTGAGAGGGGTCTTGCTAAATTGCATTGGGTCTCACTAAGTTGCTGAGGCTGACTTTGAACTTCTGATCCTCCTGCATAGGCTCCCAAGCCACTGGGATTACAGGCATGTGTCATCATGTCTGGCTCTTGTTTACTGTGTTCTTATGTTGACATTGAAAATCATTGTATGCACATTGCCAGCAGTGACCATATTTATGCTTACAATAATTTTAATTGAGCGAATCATGAACGAATTAGAAGTCTATCAGTGTAAATGCACTATGTGTTGTATAGCCAGTTTTGATTTTATAAATGCATAGGAAGACAAAGTGGCAAGATTTCCACTTAATGAAAACAAGATCCACCAAATACACTTCTTGTGGCAACATACGCATTGCTTAAAAATACTATTTTATAGTATTGATATTTAAGAAAATACTGAAACCGATAAAATTATATTAAACAAAATAAATATAATTTATTTGATAAAAACTTTTTGATTTCTTGTTTTAATTTTCAAAACAAAACAAATCCTGAGAGTTAAGAATTAGAGGTGCTTTACTCTCTAAAGATTAAAAAGCAACACTTGATGTTCTCACCCACTCAGGCGATATCAGATTTCTCAACCTTTCCATATCCTGTTGAAATGCAAGATCTATGCCAAAGGACAAAGATAAGCAGCAGAGGTGGAGCAGAGCTCCTTGGGAACACACATATGTGTCACATATCCACTAGTTTCTAGTTATGTAAGTTTTGAAAAATATTTCACTTTTTAATTGTAAGTTTCCTGCCTTCATTGTGGAAGAAACAATACCCACTTTACAGAGTTGCGATAATTTAGTTGTTTAGTTGACACAAAGTACAAGCTTTCCCAAATTCAGTTTTCCACTGGTTTTAAGTTATCAATGGCCCAGAGGAAAAAAGGTATATCTGAGCAGCCTTTTTGAACATCTTAGAGAATCAATATAAACTAATCATCCTGGAGGAGGTAGTATTACAGGAAAGCTCTAGAATAGAAAAAAAGATGTGAGATGAGAGGAATAAGCAATAAATGTTTTAGAAAGTCATGAAGAGAGGAAAGAAAGTAGCTCAAGGTACTGGTAAAAAAAAGAGGCAAAAGCATCAGAATTTAGGGAGGAATTATTATGCTCTTGGCTTGTGTTCTAGAGCTCACAGTGAGGATGTGGACACATCTTAGCTTAGATCCCCATCAAGAGATGATGTACCACAACTGCTCAACTCTGGGATATATATATATATATGTATGTATACATATATATATACATATATATATAGTCTTCAATCTAGGAAATTGGATGAGAACAAATAAGTTTGTTTACCCAGGCTCCAAAAGCCCCTGTAGACAAATCTTCAGAACATTTTTCTAATGTCTCCTTGTGAATCATCTTGATGCATTCAAATTTTTTAGCAGTTTGTTTCATCTTTCCTAATCCTGATCACACAATCATTTGCCCACTTAACTTCCTCAATGGCTAATAGTTTGCTGTTAGCATTATCTCAGGAAGGGATTCTTCAGTATATCAAATCAGAGAAAGGCAGCTGGGTACAGAGCCAGTGAGCTAGTGGATTGAGTCAGAGAGCCTAAGAAGCAGCAGACTCAATGCCAGGCAGTCCCTGGAGTCAAATAAGAAGCTTGAATTTAGCATCATTAACAACAGAAAACTTTTTTTAGAGCAACAAGGGACTTTATTATGCAACATCTTTGGAAATTCTGGGTTGAAGCAATCATCTTGAACTGTTGAATGAGAAATTCTGCTATCCTGATGAGAATTCCACTGGAACAGAGAGAGAGAAGAAAATGTGGTCCCTATGTTTGAAGCCAAGATGTACCCACTAGCCAAATACAAGGGGGATGAACCCTCCCAGATTTATCATGGAAGCTGAGAAGTGACTGAGTTTATCTCCTGATCATCTTCCCACATGACTATGAAATAGGTTTGTAAATACGACTAAGTTTGAGTATCAAGATAACCAAATGAGTAAACACACACACACACACACACACACACACACAACTTGCTTTCTTCAGCATTTTGTCATACAAAAAATTTTAAGCCATCTCCTTCTACATCTTTTGACACCACATGCATTTACCCAGATGTAATAATCTAACAGAGGCATTCTTGCTGTGTATATGGAATCCATATATGTGCTTTAACTTGTTCTTGTCATTTAATTGCTACTTTTAAGATCTTTTCATGCCTACATACATTAAGCTTATTCATTTTTATGGCCCATGATATTTATAACATAGGTTTATCTATATTATTCAAGCTGATTACAAATCAAATCTATTGTAATCAGTAATATATGACCATTTTTACACCTATATCTTGGATATATAGGCTAGGTGTTATCTAGTCTAGAATCCTATACTTCAACTAATGCATCAATAGCAAAGAAATCTGGTTTGATAGCTTACACACTACAACAGTCAGCTATATTAATTTACTAACTATGCATGTGACTCATTGCAGTGTGAGGAGTCTATAGGGACTCCACAAGACTCATCATCAAGGTGACCACAGCATAAAATGTAAAGGAAAGTGTGAAACAATCTCAAAACCCTATATGTAAATCATTCAGCCTCTCGAAAGAGACTCCCTCATCTCTGGGGGAGAAGAGGAAGGCTGTGTAGTTCAACAGTTGCAGTACAAACTCCTAAGAAGGCATGCAATTGAAGGCCAGTATATTTAATCAGCAATTAACAGGAAAAATGTGTTAGAATAAAAATGTTTGTACCTGTCATGGTAATTAATCCCTAAACTAGTGCACAGGGCAACACCAACAGGGGTTTCCAATGAAAATAGAGCAAGCATTTCTTTTTTTTTTTTAAACCAGTTCTATTTTTTTATTTATTTAATTTTGATCCATTGAACACAAATGGAGTACAGCTATTGTTTCTCTGGTTGTACACAAAGTAGAATCACACCATCTGTGCATTCATACATGTACACAGGCCAATGATGTCTGTCTCATTCTGTTATTATTCTTATCCCCCCACCCCAACCCCACCCCTCCCTTCCCTCTATGCTATCTATCCTTCCTCCTTTCTTGCCACCCTTCCACCCCACATTGTGCATCATCATTCACTTATCAGAGAGACCATTTGGCCTTTGGATTTTTGGGATTGGCTAATCTCACATAACAGTCTCCAACATCATCCATTTACCTGCAAATGCCATAATTTTATTCTTCTTTATGGCTGAGTAATATTCCATTGTGTATATATACCACAGTTTCTTTATCCATTCATCTATTGAAGGGCATCTAGGTTGGTTCCACAATCTAGCTATTGTGAATTGGGTCTCTATGAACATTGATGTGGCTTAAAATCAGTAATCTGATTTGAAGTCCTTTGGGTATAGGCCAAGGAGTGGGATAGCTGGGTCAAATGGTGGATCCATTCCAAGTTTTCTAAGGAATCTCCACACGAGCAAATATTTCTTAACAACACACCTTTCCAATACAAACACACAGCAATGACAAAGTACAAAAAGAATTTGGCTACTTATTTGAAGTATGATCTTGTGGTATTCAGCTTTATGAATATTGTACAATTTATTTATTCATTGTTCAATTTACTAGTATCTGGATTACTTCAGCTTTTGCCCAGTAAGGATAGAGCTGTTATGAACATTCTATATATGTCTTTTATTTCCTTTGTATGTACAGTTGAAGAGGGATTTCTGGGTCATAGAATAAGTGTGTATTTAGTTTTAACAGAAAATGACAATCTGTTTTCCAACGCGAGACCCAGTGTCAGTGCATGAAGGTGTCCATTGCTGTACGTTCTCGTCGGTACACTCTATTATTAACTTTTTTTAGCCTTTTAAAGTTTTCAGCAAAGCAGATGCATATGAAATAGAAATTCATTGTGGCTTGATTGCTTTATTTTCTGATGATGTTGAGGATATTCCATGTTTATTGGCCATGTGGATATTCTCTCGTGAAGCATACTAAGTGCTTGAATTTGTGATGAGAATACACATTGCAAGTCTGTGAATTATTTTACATTTCTTAATTGTCTTTCAATTTAAAAAGTTTTAAATTTTGAAGAGTCCAATTAGTTATTTTTCCTTTTGTAATTAGTGTTTTATACATCCTGTTAAAAAAAAATTGTCCCCTCTCCCCCTGAAAAATCACGAATATGCATTTCTAGATTTCCTTTTTTTTTCTTGTGCTGCTGGGGATTGAACACAGGGCCTTGTACATGGGAGGCAGGCACTCCACCAACTGAGCTATATCCCCAGCCTTCCCAGGTCTTCTTCTAGAAACTTTTTTGCTTCACTGATCATGAACAGGGTTATGACATCTTCACCTAAGCTTTGTATGGCATGAGATATAGGTCATGACTCATTATTTTCCCACATGAAATATCCAATTGATCCGGTGCCTTCTTTCCCCCTTGAGTAACGTTAGTACATTTTTTATAAATGTACTGATATGGTGACCATATTCATATGGTTTAATTTTTGTTTCAATGATCAATTTGTCTATTATAATGCAATAACAGCCTCAGTTACTGTCATTTTATAGTAAGTCTTAAAATCTGGCAAATTACCGAAGTAGTCCTCCCAAGATTGTCTGACTATTGCAGATTTTAAAATTTTAAGTTAAATTTGGGGACATTTATTAATTTCCCAAAATTATTAGTTACAATTTTGATTAACATTGTATTGAGGACTGAGGACATAACTTGGAGATCTAGCACCTTTCTACCATGCATGAGGCCCTAGGTCAAGATCACCAGCACTGAAAAAAAAAAAGATTGCATGGAATGTAAAAATCAATGTTTGAGAAGAGTTATGTTAACAATATTATTTTCCAAGTCACTATTAATGTCTATCTTTCCCATCATGTGATTTTCGACGTAGAGGTCCTATACATTTTCATGTAACTTATTCCCACAAGTCTTTGATATTATAAATGTTATTTTTAAATATTTTGTTTTCTAATTGCTTCTTTTTACTTTAAAATTTTTTATTTGTTCTAATTAGTTATACATGACAGTAGAATGCATTTATGCATTTTGATAAATCATACATAAATGGAAAATAATTTCTCATTTTTCTAATTGTATATATTGTAGGATCATATCAGTCACGCAGTCATATATGTACATTAGGGAATAGTGTCTGTTTCCCTGTTTCTTAGTTATATACACAAATACAAATTTTTTTTAGTTGAGATATAAATCACATACCATAAACTTAACTATTTTAAGGTATAGAGTTCAATAGTTTGGGGTTTTTAGTATATTTTAGTATATTTGCAAAATTGTAAAACTATCTAACAAAGTTGTACATTATCTAATTCCAGAATATTTGCATCATCCCCAAAAGAAACCCTGTACCAGTTAGCAGTCACTCCCTATCACCTGCTGCCCCAGCTCCTGGCAATTATTAATCTATTCTCTGTCTTTATAGATTTGCATATTTGGGGGATTTAGTATAATTGAATCATATGATATGTGGCCTTCTGTATCTGACTTATTTCACCTAACATAATGTTTTCATTATTGTAGCATGAATCAGTGCTTTTATATCAAAATATATTCCATTGTGTGGATATATTTCATTTAGCCACACAAACATTTTGTTTACCCATTCATCAATTTTTGTAGATTGGGTTGTTTTCAGGTTTTGACTATTTTAGGTAATACTACTATGAACATTCCCATACATTTTTTGTTGTGTGTTGACATACATTTTAACTCTCTTGGGTGTGTGATTACCTAGGAGTGGAATTACTCTGTATTTAACTTCTGAGGAACTGTGTAATTATTTTCCAAAATGGCAGTACCATTTTAACTTTCCACGAGGAATGTGAAAGAGTTTCAATCTCTCTATATCATGCCTGACACTTGTTATTATCTATTTTTATTAATTATAGTTATCCTCCTGGATTAGAAATAGTATCTTATTGTGAATTTGCTTTGAAGTTTTCTGGTTAATGATGTAGAGCATCTCTTTGTGCTTAGTGGTCTATTGTATATCTTCTTTGCAGAAATATCTATTCCAAACTTTGGCCCATTTTCTAATTGGGTTTTTTTGTTGTACAGTTGTATGTGTTCTTTATGTAGTTGGATATTAGTTCCTTGTCAAATATATAAATATTTTCCCCAAATGAATTGTTTTTTTGCTTTCTAAATGTCCCTTGAAGCACAACAGTTTTTAATTTTTAGTGTATTTTAATGAATACATAAAAGCATAAAATTATACATATTAATGGGAAACCATATAATGTTTTGAGACATGTGTACATTGTATAATGTTTAACAGGTTAAACATATTATCTCCTCAAACATTTATCTTAGAATCCTTTCTTCTAGCATTTTGAAAGGTACATTACATTATTGTTATCTATAGTCACCCTTTTGTGCATTAGCACATCAGAATTTCTTGCTCCTATGAAATTATAATTTAGCATATGTTATGGTTTGGATATGAGGTGTTTCCCAAAAGCTGCTGCTAATACAGGAATATGTAGAGGTGAAATTATTAGATAATTAAAGCTGTAACCTAATCAGTCCTTCCTAGTTTAAATGGACTGACTGGGTGGTAACTGTACGCAGGTGGGGCATGGCTGGAGGAGATGAGTCACTGGGGAAGCAATCATCTTCCATTTGTCCCCTGCCCCCAATCTTGCTCTCTGATTTATGACCCTACTATGAACTGAGCAGTTTTCCTCCCCTGTGTCCTTCCCCCCATGATATTCTGCCTCATCTTGGACCTAAAGCAGTGGATTCAGTCATCTATGGACTGAGACCTCTGAAACCATGAGCCAAAATAAATTTTCCCCCTCTAAAATTTTCATGTCAAGTATTTTGCTCACAGCAATGAAGAGCTAACTAAAAGAGCATCCATCGATCATTCCTGCCACTTTCACAATCCTTTTTTTTCCCCAGCTCAAATGTTTTCTTTTTTTTTACTTTTATTTTTTCATTATTTTTTGATAGTGATAAATTTTTTAAAAATTTTTTTCATACATGTATATAGAGTAATAATGTCTATCTCAATCTACCATCCTTCCCCACCTCCCACCACTCCCAGCCCTCCCTTCACTCCCCTCTGTATAATCCAAAGTTCCTTCATTCTTCCCTGCCCACCTTCACTATGGATCAGCATTCACATATCAGAGAAAACATTCAACCTTTGGTTTACTGGGATTGACTTATTTCACATAGCATGATATTCTCAATTTCCATTCATTTATCTGCAAATGCCATAATTTCATTCTTCCTTAAGGCTGAGTAATATTCCATTGTGTATATGTACCACATTTTCTTTATCCATTCATCTGTTGATGGGCATCTAGGTTGATGGTTATTATGATAGTATCATGAATTGAGCTGCTATAAACATTGATGTGGATGCATCACTGTAGTATGCTGATTTAAGTCCTTTGGATATAAACCGAGGAGTGGGATAACTGGGTCAAATGGTGGTTTAATTCCAAGGTTTCTGAGGAATCTCCATACTGCTTTCCAAAGTGGTTGCACCAATCTGCAGTCCATCAGCAATGTATGAGTGTACCTTTTTCCCCACATCCTTCCCAAACTTCTTATTGCTTCTATTTTTGATAATTGCCATTCTGACTGGAGTGAGATAAAAATCTTAGAGTAGTTTTGATTTGCATTTCTCCAATTGCAAGAGATGATGAACATTTTTCATATGCTTGTTGATTGATTGTATTTCTTCCTCTGTGAAGTGTCTGTTCAGTTACTTAGCCCATTTATTGATTAGGTTATTTGGGGTTTATTTTTGGTGTTAAGTTTTTTGAGTTCTTTATGTCTTGGAGATTAGTGTTCTATCTGAGGTGTGGGTGGTAAAGATTTTTTCCCATTCTGTAGGATCTCTCTTCAAATTATTGATTGTTTCCTTTTCTGAGAAGAAGCTTTTTAGTTTGAAGCCATCCCATTCATTGATTCTTAATTTTACTTCTTGCGCTTTAGAAGTCTTGTTAAGGAAGTCAGGTCCTAAGCTGACATGATGAAGATTTGGGCCTACTTTTTCTTCTATTAGGTGCAGGGTCTGTTTTAGTGCCTAAGTCTTTGATCTACTTTGAGTTGAGTTTTGTACAGGGTGAGAGGTAGAGGTTTATTTTCATTTTGCTGCATATGGATTTCCAGTTTTCCCAGCACCATTTATTGAAGAGGCTGTCTTTTCTCCAATGTATGTTTTTGGCTCCTTTGTCAAGTATGAGATACCTGTATTTATGTGGGTTTGTCTCTGTGTCCTCTATTCTGTACCATTGATCTGCTGGTCTATTTTGGTGCCAATACCATGCTGGTTTTGTTACTATTGCTCTGTAATATAGTTGAAGGTCTGGTATTGTGATACCCCCTACTTTGCTCTTTTTGCTAAGAATTGCTTTAGCTATTCTGGGTCTCTATTCCTCCAAATGAATTTCATGATTGCTTGCTCTATTTCTATGAGGTCTGTCATTGGGAGTTTCATTGGAATTGCATTGAATTTGTATAGCGCTTTTGGTAGTGTGGCCGTTTTGACAATATTAATTCTGTCTATCCAAGAACATGGGAGATCTTTCCAACTTCTAAGGTTTTCTTTACTTTCTTTCCTTAGTGTTCTGTAGTTCTCATTGTAGAGGTCTTTCACCTCTTTTGTTAGATTGATTCCCAAGTATTTTATTTTGTTGAGGCTATTGTGAATGGGGTAGTTTGCCTAATTTTTCTTGCAGTGGATTCATCACTGATGTATAGAAATTCATTTGATTTATTGGTATTGACTTTATATACTGCTACTTTGCTGAATTCATTTATTAATTCTAGAAGTTTTCTGATGGAATTTTTTGAATCTCCTAAATATAGAATCATGTTGTTGGCAAATAGTGATAGTTTGAGTTCTTCTTTTCCTATTCATATTCCTTTAATTTCTTTGGTCTGTTTGACTATTCTGGCTAGGGTTGCAAACTTGATGTTGAATAGAAGTGGTGAGAGAGGGCATCCCTGTCTGGTTCCAGTTTTTAGGGGGAATATTTTCATTTTTTCTCCATTAAGAATGATGTTGGCTTATCATAGACAGCTTTTACAGTGTTGAGGTATGTTCCTATTATCCCTAGTTTTTCTAGTGTTTTGAACATGAAGAGATGCTGTATTTTTTCAAATGCTTTCTCTGCATCTATTGAGATAATCATGTGATAGTTTTCTTTCAGTCTATTAATGTGATGTATTATGTTTGTTGATTTCCATATGTTGCATTCTGAGGATGAACCCTACTTCATCATGGTGCACTATCTTTTTAATATGCTTTTGTATGTGATTTGCCAGAATTTTATTGAGAATTTTTACATCTATGTTCATGAGGGATATTGGTCTGAAGTTTTCTTTATTTGGTGTGTCTTTGCCTAGTTTTGGTATCAGGGTGATACTATCCTCATAGAATGAGTTTGGAAGGGTTCCCTCCTTTTCTATTTCATGGAATAATTTGAGGAGTATTGGTGTTAATTCTTCTTTGAAAGTCTTGTAGAACTCGGCTGAGAATCTGTCTGGTCCTGGGCTTTTCTTGGTTGGTAGGCTTTTGATGGCATCTTCTATTTCAGTGTTTGAAATTGATCTGTTTAAATTGTGTATGTCCTTCTGCATCACTTTAGGTAGATCATATGTCTAGAAATTTGTCAATGTCTTCAAGTTTTTCTTTTTTATTGGAGTATAAATTTTCAAAATAACTTCTAATTATCTTTTGTATTTCAATAGTATCCATTGTGATATTTCCATTTTCATCACAAATTTTAGTTATTTGAGTTTTCTCTCTCTTTCTCTTTGTTAGTGTGGCTAAGGATTTATCAGTTTTGTTTATTTTTTCAAAGAACCAACTTTTTGTTTTGTCAATTTTTTGAATTGTTTCTCTTATTTCAATTTTGTTGATTTCAGCTCTAATTTTATTTATGTCCTGTCTTCTACTGCTTTGTGCGTTGATTTGTTCTTCTTTTTCTAGGGCTTTGAGATATAATAATAGGTCATTTATTTGTTGGTTTTTTATTCTTTTAATGTATGAGCTCAATGCAATGAACTCCTCTTAGCACTGCATTCATAGTATCCCAGAGATTTTGATATGTATCAGTGTTCTCATTTACCTCTAAGTATTTTTTTTTTATTTCCTCCTTGATTTTTTCTTTTACCTATTCATTATTCAATAGTATGCTATTTAGTTTCCAGGTGTTGGAGTAGTTTCTATTTTTTATATTATTGATTTCTAGCTTCATTCTGTTATGATCTGATAGAATGCAAGGTAGTATTTCTATTTTTTTGTATTTGCTGAGAGTTGCTTTGTTGCATAGTATATGGTCTATTTGAGAAAAGGATTCATGTGCTGCTGAGAAGAAAGCATATTTGCTCAATAATGGATGAAACACTCTATATATGTCTGTTAAATCTAAATCTAAATTATTGTATCATTTAGTTCTACACTTTCTTTGTTTAGAAGATCTATCCAGTGGTGAGAAAGGTATGTTAAAGTCACCCAGTGTTATTGTGTTCTGGTCTATTTGATTCTTGAAATTGAGAAGGGTTTGTTTGATATACATAGATGCTCCATTGTTTGGGGCATATGTATTTACAATTGTTATGTCTTGTTAGTATATGATTCCTTTAGGCAGTATGAAATGTCCTTCTTTATCCCTTCTGGCTAACTTTGGTTTAAAGTCTACTTTGTCTAATATGAGGATGGAATACCCTGCTTGTTTACACAATCCATGTGAGTGATATTTTTTTCCAAACCTTTCACCTTCAGTCTGTGGATGTTTTTTCCTAGGAGGTGAGTCTCTTTAAAATAGCATATTTTGTGTCTTTTTTAAATCCAACCTGCCAGTGTATGTATTTTGATTGATGAGTTTAGGCCATTAACATTCAGGGCTATTATTGAGATAAGATTTGTATTCCCAGTCATTTTGGTTTATTTTTGGTTTTTAACTTGACTTAGTTTCTCCTCTGATTGACCTTTCCTTTAGTGTAGTTCCTCCCTTTGCTGGGTTTTCATTATTTTGTTTTCTTTTCTTTTTCATTTCCTCCTCATGGAATATTCTGCTGATAATGTTCTGTAGTGCAGGCTTTCTAGTTGTAAACTCTTTTAACTTCTGTTTATCATGGAAGGTTTTTATTTCATATTCAAATCAGAAGCTTAATTTTGCTGGATACAAAATTCTTGGTTGGCATCCATTTCCTTTCAGAGCTTCATATATGTTATTCCAGCACCTCCTGAGGTTGAGGGTCTGGGTTGAGAAATCAGCTGAATTGGTCTCCCCCTACATGTAATTTGATTTTTTTCTCTCACAGCCTTTAAAATTCTATCCTTATTCTGTAGGTTAGTCATTCTCATTATAATGTGACTTGGTGTGGATCTGCTGTAATTTTGTACATTTGGGGTCTTTTAAGCCTCTTGTAATTGATTTTCCATTTCATTCTTTAGATTTGGGAAGTTTTCTGATATTATGCCATTGAAAACATTGTGCATTCCTTTGGTTTCTATCTCTGTGTTTTCATCTATTTCAATAAATCTTAAATTTGGTCTTTTCATGTTATCCCATATTTCTTGGAAGTTCTGTTCATGATTTCTTACCATCTTCTCTTCATGGTCAACTTTATTTTCAAAAATATATATATTTTGTCTTCAGTGTCTGAGGTTCTGTCTTCCAAGTAGTCTAGTCTGCTGGTGATACTTTCCATTGAATTTTTAATTTCATTTATTATTTCTTTCACTTAAGGATTTATACTTGATTCCTATTCATAATCTCTGCCTCTTTATTGAAATAATCTTTCATTTCCTGTATTTTATCTCCAATACCATCCTTTATTTCAAAGGTCAATCTAACTATGTATTTTCTAAACTCCATCTCTGACATTTCTTCTACTGTGTTGTCTGTGGATTCTATTGTTGGAACATCTTGGTTGTTTCAGGCACTTTGTTCCCTGGTTTTTCATGTTTGTGTGTCTTTTCATCTAATGGTGTGGAACTGAGGCAGTAGATTCCACCCTGCAGCCTTTTAGTGTCCCTGAAGGCTTCTATTACCTCACCTGTGGGTACTGTTACAATGGACTTCCAGGCAAAAGTGGGCAGCAGATGATCCACTGGCAGTCTGTGGGCAGTCTGCAGGCTAATGGAAAATGATCACCAGGTGGATGTTGGGCAGTGGAAGATGGGTATGTGAAAGGGAGGTGATGGGCAGGTACGAGGTAGGCAAATGGGCAAATGGCGGATGATAGGGGGCAGTCAGTGAGTGATCGGCACTCAAAAAGCAGGCAATATGCGGGCAGATGATGGGTGTTCGAGGTGGATGAATACGATAAATATCAGGGGATCAGTGGGCATCAACAACTGCCTCACAGAGAAACTATTTCCTCTGCTTGAACTCCAAGTTAGGGAGCAACAAGGAATGTAGCCTCCCTCTAGTCTGCCATCTTGGATCCCACTTTCACCATCCTCTGATAACCAACACTCTAATCTCAACTTCTATGTTACATTGATCCTGTGTATTGTTTTCTTATTCTCAGTTTCACTGATTTCATTTCTGATCTTAATTACTTCCTATCTTCTACTGGTTTGGGAGTCTGCTCCTTTTTGAAGGACTTGAGGTGGAGCATAAGATTATTTATTTGGGATCTCTCTAATATTTTTAATGTAAGTGCTCAGTGCTATAAAGTTTCCTCTTAGAACTGTTTTCTTACTATCTCAGAGATTTTGATATGTTATGTCTTTGTTTTTTTCATTTCTAAGAATTTCTTGATTTCTATTCTCACCTCTTCTTTGATCCATTCTTCATTTAAGAGAGTATTGGCAAGGTTGGTTCAACATCCGGAAATCAATAAATGTAATTCACCACATCAACAGACTTAAAGTCAAGAACCACATGATTATTTCAATAGATGCAGAGAAAGCATTTGATAAAATACAGCACCCATTCATGCTCAAAACACTAGAAAAAATAGGGATACTGGGGACATTCCTTAACATTGTAAAGGCTATCTATGCTAAGCCCACAGTTAACATCATTCTAAATGGAGAAAAATTGAAAGCATTCCCCCTGAGAACTGGAACAAGGCAGGGATGCCCTCTTTCGCCACTACTATTCAACATTGTTCCTGAAACTCTAAACAGAGCAATTAGACAGACCAAAGAAATTGGAGGAATACAAATAGGAAAAGAAGAGCTCAAACTATCCCTATTTGCTGATGACATGATTCTCTATCTAGAAGATCCTAAGAATTCCACCAGAAAACATCTGGAACTCATAAATGAATTCAGGAAAGTAGCAGGATATAAAATTAATGCTCATAAATCTAATGCATTTTTGTTCATAAGTGATGCATCCTCTGAGAGAGAAATTAGGAAAACTACCCCATTCACATTAACCTCAAAAAAAAAAAATAAAATACTTGGGAATCAATCTAACAAAAGAAGTGAAAGACCTCTACAATGAGAACTACAGAACACTAAAGAAAGAAGTTAAAGAGCATCTGAGAAGATGGAAAGATCTCCCATGTTCTTGGATAGCCAGAATTAATAATGTCAAAATGGTCATACTTCCAAAAATGCTATACAAATTCAATGCAATTCCAATTAAAATCCCAATGATGGACCTCATAGAAATAGAGCATGCAATCATAAAATTCATTTGGAGGAATAAGGGACCCAGAATTGCTAAAGCAATCCTTAGCAAGAAGAGCAAAGCAGGGGGTATCACAATACCAGATCTTCAACTGTACTACAGAGCAATAGTAACAAAACCAGCATGGTATTGGTACCAAAATAGACAGGTAGATCAATGGTACAGAATAGAGGACACAGAGACAAACCCACATAAATACAGGTATCTCATACTTGACAAAGGAGCCAAAAACATGCAATGGAGAAAAGACAGCCTCTTCAACAAATGGTGCTGGGAAAACTGGAAATCCATATGCAGCAAAATGAAAATAAACCCATATCTCTCACCCTGTACAAAACTCAACTCAAAGTGGATCAAGAACCTAGAAATTAGACCAGAGACTCTGCACCTAATAGAAGAGAAAATAGGTCCAAATCTTCATCATGCTGGCCTAGGACCAGATTTCCTTAACATGACTCCCAAAGCGCAAGAAATAAAAGCTGGAATCAATGATTGGGATAGAGTCAAACTAAAAAGCTTTTTCTCAGCAAAGGAAACAATCAGCAATGTGAAGAGAGAGCCTTCAGAGTGGGAGAAAATCTTTGCTACACACACTTCAGATAGAGCACTAATCTCTAGAATCTACAAAGTACTCAAAAATCTTTACACCAAGAACACTAATAACCCAATCAGCAAATGGGTCAAGGAAATGAACAAACACTTTACAGAAGTAGATCTACAAGCAGTCAAGAGATTTATGAAAAAATGTTCAACATCCCTAGTTATAAGAGAA